>BQMF02000147.1:600000-869956 GCA_027922465.2 Turritopsis dohrnii | reverse complement strand
TGAGATGACTTGGAGCCTGCAAAATCAGAATAACAGCTAAAAAACCATTGTTGAGATATCGATGATTTGAGTTTTCAAAAGTGTTTACGTAACATCTGAACAGAAATTAGAAATTGCTTTGCAATTAAAAGAAAGAATATGAACAAAGATAAAAAATGTTTATTGAATCTTCGAAAAAGGTTTGAATAAAAGGTGCTCATTTAATAAACGTGAGTAACACAAAAACGCGTGATTTTGTAAATTTAAATTCTTGACTCCAGAAACTTAATCTAGGAAAAATTACAAAAGAATGCTAAAAAATTATTTTTTGGTATTTTTGATCAAATAGATTAGAGAGACTATCCTTTAAAGTAATTGGTTTTAATTGTGGGAAAATTATATAATATAAACTGTAAAATCACTGCATTATCATGTATAAGTCTATGGTATAGCCAAATACTACACAAAGGTTTGTCGAGAAAATAAGTCTTGGTACACAAATAAAATTTTCATACATCCCACTATTTGAGTTAAACCTTTTTCAACAAAAATATGTTGAACTAAAATTATTTTATATGATATTAAAGTGTGAGTCTATGTGAATAAAATCTACGAAAGTACAAATACCAAACAAAGTACCTACCTGTTATTAGATCTCTGTTCTTATCTTCACATAAAATGTTGAAGATATATAGTATATATAATAATTAAGTAAAAATTATAACATAATACAAAAGTATATCACTCAAGTCCAGAAGTTAATTTTTCCATTTTACCAATGACATCATTTTCTTCAGCTTCAATTACCATTTCCATATAAATCTTTATCAACGCCAAAATGAATCAGACTGTTCATAAAGAAAGTCTCCCACTGATTCATGATTATCGGCTTTATCAAATAAATCATAGAAATCATCTGAGACGAACCTTCGTAAAATGAAGAAGAAACCAAATAAAAAACCCCATGGAGCTGTTCGTCGATATTCACTCCAAAACTGGGATAAAGATAAACTCTTCTCTCTCAATCCATAACTGATGCAAACTCTTGGAAGCTCTCCTGATAAGTTTTCAAGAATTCATCAAGATGTAATCTTCGGGAGTTGGGAGTTGTGACTTGTGACAGGTACTGGTGAACATCTGTCAAGCCAGATGTATAACGAATAGCTTGAAAATCAAAAAACTTTCCAAATGTTTCATATCTTTAGAGAATGCAATATTCCACATGTGAAAGTCACCATGAAAAACCAACTGAAAGAATTCTTCACAATACTGAAGTTATGTATAACTTGCATAACTTTGTTAGACAACATCTCTAATCTTGGCAAGGTATCTTCCTTCAACTTCAGTTCATGAAAACCAAACTCACCTGTGACTACTCCATTTTCGTATACTTCTTTAATGGCAGCCTTTAAAACTTTCAAATTACCCTTGTAAGACTTTTCAAAGAATGGTCCTGCAACAGGATTCTTTGGATCAAAACAATTATCATGTAGTATTGGGTATTTTTCAAAAAAATTTACGTGAAGTATATGTTTCATGCAAAACGATGTTGCATGGAATACTGCGAGAGACTTCATTACGAAATGAACTTTGTCAAAACTATGAAAATTTGTCTTTGAAGTCACATAGTACTGGTCTGGCAGGAACTTATCCAAAACTATGACAAAGTCACCATCCACATAGCTTCCACCATAATACTTGAAGAACAAAGATTGTATTCCAAAATTTTGTCTGCAGGTGCACAATACTGTTTTTCGAAATCCACGAATGACTTCAATATAGTATCATAAAATAGTCTCTCTTTCTCAAAAGTTAACAGAGTTTGATTGAACATGGCAGCCAGACTGTTCTTCCTACAGATTTTCAAAAATAAGTGAAGATCAGGATCAGTATTACGAAACTTCACGACTGCAGTACCTTGTTCACTGGCTATATTCATTGATGGTGTACTATCAGGACTTTCAAAAACAGACTTCCTCTACATCAGTTATACCATTGTCTTGAAGCAAACGAAGTATAAAATCTTTCAAATTTGGTGATGTGACATCATTATATATATAGCTCGTTTTCTTTATCAAAAACAAAACTTTCATAACAAATATACACAACTCCTTTAAAATACAGTATTAATACTTTAGGTTAGCTTGCTAGCCTGCAATGACTATACAAGAGAGTTGATCGAATTTTAATATAAACATTTTGCGAAGAGCCCTTCTTTCAACATTCTGGCGCAATACTTAAGCAATAAAAATATTTCACTCATCTTTTCGGCAAACTTTTTGTGCTCCATCTCATGGTCTCATCGATGATTCCCGTTCGTATGGTTTTAAAATGGTTCTTTTGTCACCATGTAGTATAATGGTAAAATGGTTTAATACATTATATACATAAACAACAAAGGAAGAATATTTGACTTTCCCTTTCGAAATAATCACAACGATGAAGTTGATGCAAACATACAGTTCATGTGACAAATTGAGTTCATTAAAACTTCATGGTGAAAACCTTGTTAAATTTGCTTGGGTCAGTGAGCATAAAATTACGTCATGCTTCGTTCTTTCAAACATTTTTTTAAGACTTTCCTCCAAAAAGTCCCATGAAATTGAAGATTACACCAGGGGCGCGTAGCGCCTGCAGGGTAATCTAGATTTCATGAATGAAATCGGAACACGAGCTAATACTGGAGACCCCCCATCTCGCAATAATAAATCTAGAGGTCACGGCCGAGAATGATGCACCCAGTCATGTCCCCGGGAGAACGTTCCGGTAATATTTCCAGGATAAAACTTTCGTCGAACATAATACCTTAGAAGGACTGCATGGGTGAAAAACACAGAACTACCGGAACGCCCGGCAAAAGGGAAATATAAAAGAGTAAATGTGAGAGTCAAAAAAGTTTTATTACTGGAAAAATCAAGTTACTATACTAATCTAATATTGATAACCACCGCGATTTCCACGATATCCACGATTTCCGCCACGGTAGTATCCTGAAAAATGCAAAAAAGACAAGATGAGATAAAGGCGAGGGAGGGTGGGCAGTATTAGCTCGTGTTCCGATTTCATTCATGAAATCTAGATTACCCTGCAGGCGCTACGCGCCCTGGTGTAATCTTCAATTTCATTTCATGAAATCTACACCGAGCTAATACTGGAGACCCCCATCTCGCAATAATAAATCTAGAGGTCACGGCCTCAACCACCTCTGTTCAAAGCCCACTAGTAAGAACACTTTTCTGAAAAACTTGACTGGGATCTTCAATCTGTTTATGATAGAACCTCTGAAAGGTGGACTCTCCTGACCAAAAAGCTTGCTTTAAAATATCCTCAACAGAAACACCACCGGATTTAGCTTTAGTTGTTGAAGCCGCTCTAGTTGAGTGTGGTGTAAATTTTGAAACATCAATACCCGCTTCTCTTATCACTTCCTTTAGCCACCTAGATATTGTTGCTTTGGATATTCCCTCATGTGGATTTATATGACTAACTAAAAGCTGCGTTCCTTTGACATTCCATGCTTCTCTCCTGCTTATGTAGTCATTTAGCGTGACACACGGACACAGGCTTGCCTCCTCAATAAATTTGAAAAACTTAACCGGAGGCTTTTGCTTGCCTGGTCGACAAGTCTTGGTGAGTTGTTTAAAATGAAATATATAAAGATTATCATTTTTAGCATAGCAATCTGTATGCAAGAAAGAGAGCTCCGAAGCTCTCCCTGCTGATGTCAATGCCAGTAACATTGCTAGTTTTAAAGTCAGAAGTTTGTTTGAGAGCGCACTATTATCTGGTAATCCCCGCAAGTATTTGAGTACTGTCTCAACATCCCAAATAAAGACACATTTGGCTGTGGAGGTCTACTATTGAAGACCCCCGTCCTGGGATGGCTTCCTACAGGTGCACCATCAATAGGCTCATGAAATGCTGAAATGGCTGACCTATGGGATCCTATTGTACTAAATTGTAGGCCTTGATCAAAAAGGTGTGCTAAAAATTCCAAAATATCCTCTATAGGGCATCTAATGGGACAAATCTGTCTTTCAGAACACCAGCTATGCCATTTTCTCCAAGCCGAGTTGTAATGAGAGACAGTTCCTGGTCTTCTTGAAGCTGAGATAAGAGTGGCAGCTCTCTCTGATATTTTTCTGCCTCCAACGTTTTCCTGAAACATTCCATGCCAGTAACTTCATATTGTTGTTCAATATCAATGGGTGTAGATTCCCTGCTGGGTTTAATAAAAGATCTTTCCTCCTTGGTAGAATCATTGGATTGTTTACTGACATTTCTAGCACCGTTGGAAACCAGGCCTGTGTCTGCCATGCTGGAGTTATCAGAATCATTTCTACCTGCTCCTCCTGTACCTTTCTTAGGACCCTTCCTATTAGTGAGAAAGGGGGGAAAGCGTATGCGTAATGATGAGTCCATTTTATCTGAAATGCATCTGTTCCCTTGCTGAATGGATCTACTGTCCATGACATGTAACATGGAATCTGGTGAGATGCTCGAGAGGCAAAGAGATCTATGTCTGGCATTCCCCATGTGTGACAAACTTGTTGAAAAACTGCTGGAAGAAGTTTCCACTCGCTGGAGTCTGACAGGTTGTGTCTCGAATTCCAATCTGCTTCTACATTCAAACGACTGGGGATGTATCCTGCAGTAATCGTGATCTTTTTCCATAGCATACTGCCATATCTCCTTGCTTATTTGAACTAAAGTCTCGTTTTTTGTGCCCCCCATTTTCACCAGATAGGAAAGTGCTGTCATATTGTCCATCTCTATATGAACTGACAAGCCTTTCTTTTCCTTGAATGTAAATGTTCTCAGTGCCAAATCCACTGCTTTTAACTCCAAAATATTTATGTGAAGATCTCTCTCTTGCATCGTCCATGTACCCCCTATCATTTGACCTTGACAAAAAGCTCCCCATCCCTTTTTGGATGCATCTGTGTTGATCTTGTGAATTACTAATGGTACTGGGTTTATCAAAGATTTGCCATTGTGCAACTCTAGGTTGTTCAGCCACCATTGTAATTCCTCTCTTGCTAACTGTGTTAATGTTATTGGGGCATCGTAGGAGTTTTTTGTCAACAAGCCTTTGATTTGTTCCTGCTGTAAGAATCTGTACTGAATCGGTGCTGGGAGGACTGCTACCGCTGAGGAAGAAAGTTTTCCTATCAGTTGTGATAGCTCTCTGACAGTCACTTTGTCCTGTGATAGCATTTTCTGACAACGTGATTTTAAATCCACAACCTTCTGTTCTGGTAATTTGAGTGTCATTGTTATGGTGTCTATTGTTACCCCAAGAAATTCCAGATAATGAGTGGGTTCTAAAACAGACTTTTTCCTGTTTATCAAAAATCCCAAATTTTGAAAGAGAAAAATCAATGTATCCCTGGCCATCAGAATCTCTTCCTTTGTTCTGGCCATCAGAAGCATATCGTCCAAAAAGACGATTATTCTGATCCTCAGTTTTCTCAATAAAGAAATAGGAATTTTTAAAAGTTTCGTAAAAATTAAAGGGGCTTTTGTAAGTCCAAAGCATAGGCACAGAAACTCGTATAGTTGGCCCTCCCAAATAAACCGAATGTATTTTTTGAAGTGTTTCCCCAAGGGCACTGAAAAATAAGCATCCTTCAGATCCAACTTGCACATGAAATCCCCTTGGAACAACATTTCTTTCAGAAGATGTAGACCCTCCATCTTGAAATGATGATATGGGATGTTCTGATTCAATTTCTTTAGATTTATAACTGGACGATTCCCCCGTCCTTTTTTGCAACTATGAATATATTGCTTATAAAACTCGCCCTTCACATGGTCTACTTTTTTGATAGCACCTTTTCTCAACATACTTGTAGACTTCCTGGTTTACTAAGGATTTCTCCTCCTGGTTCATTTGAATTGGCTGGGTAACCTTATTTGCTCCGGTTGACCATAAAAGGGAATCTCGTACCCCTGGACAATATTCAGAATGTTCTGATCGCACGTTAATTTTCCCAATTCGTCAGGAAATGCTGTGTTCTGCCAGCTAGGGGAAGTTTTGGAATTTCTCTTGGAAATAACCTTTTTACGATTGGGTGGACATTTGGGAATTCCCCGATGTCCAGTAATTCCACTGAGTTGAGAAAAGGTGTATCTATGAGTGGTTTTAAACATACCTCTGTTTCCTCTATGATTTCCTCTATAGTTTCCTCTTGAGTAGTTGGCAGCTGCCGTAAACATTCCTCGCCCCCTACCTCTTGGGTGAAGTAAGGGGCCCTTTGGAAAGGGCCGTCCACGAGTGCTCGAAGCACCAGCCGAATCTTTTTTGAGTGTAGCAAAAAGTTCCTTGGTTTTACTCTTTACTGACAGAGCCTTTGATATCATCTCCTCATAGTTTTTCCCAAAAAGGTCAGTCTGTTTTGTTTCTGAATTAGTATAAGATTCAGCCATATCCTTTAAGAACGTATCAACTTTTTTCTTTTCTGATAGAAACGCCATCATAACATTAAAACGTCGAGCATGGCTACATGAGTGGAACGCCTGTCCAAGTGTTAATATAGTTTGATCAAATAGATTCGACATGTGTTTGATACTCTCAAGGGATTCATCAGTACTTTCACCACTGTTTATGATGCTTGTTTTTTCTTGTTCCATCATAGACCATAATTGCGTAAGCGGTCCCATCACATAGGAAATTCTCTGCTGAATGGACCACATCATTTTTTCATGGCTTAATGTTAATCTTTTGTCTTGTTCGACGAGCATCTCACGAATATGTGAGTCCAAAACAAGCTCTTTCTGTACGTTTTTGGAATCGGGCATTGTGACATAATTGCCTCTTCCATAATGTGGTTTGATCGAAATTCGTTCATATGCTTGTTTGCATAATTGGCCAATTCCTCCTGTAAGAACCAACTATTTGGCGATTCCTCTACAAGTTCAAATCTTGCCTTTTTACAGGGCGGCTGAACGTCAACGTCATTATCATCAGGAGTTTCCTCCACTCGTGGGTTTTCATTCCTCTGTTCCTCGGCAGAATGTATTTCGTTTAACTCAGCATTTTCAGACATAGCAGGTAATAACCTACGAGAAATTCGATGGAACATATTTTATTTATTTTATTATTATTATGTATACATGAGCAGTGATTCACTTTATCAATATATCCTCCACAAACACAGGGAGTTTAAAAAATAAGTCTCCTCAAACACAGGGAGCTTGCGTTTAAATCTCCTCAAGCATAAGGAGCTTGTTTTATATATGTAGCTTATTTCTTGTCTCCTCAAACCAAGGGAGCTCGCTCATTAAATCTCCTCAAATAAAGGGAGCTTGTCTATTCATTAGCACTATGTCTCCTCAAACGAAGGGAGCTCGTTTATCCACCAATAAGTGGAAAATTCACTGCAGATATCAAATATTTCAGTTTATTTTGTTCCTTCGAATACAAAATTTTCCGCAATTATGGCAAAAACGTGTTGTGTATACAAAATTTTATCACGAACATATGAAAGTTAAACACTTGAGTGTGATAAATAAGTTGTTATTAATAGAATACTACTTAGTAATCAATTACCAAGTCATTGGTTTATCAATTACCAAGATAAATCAGGATTAAAAAAATATTCAAAATACCTTTCTCTAGTTTTGCGTCCTGTTCGTTTCCGCGAGATGAGAAGAAAAGGTGGTTGAGGCCGTGACCTCTAGATTTATTATTGCGAGATGGGGGGTCTCCAGTATTAGCTCGGTGTAGATTTCATGAAATGAAACTACGCAAAGGAGGGTTCATCGCAACACACGACGACGGCATCCGGGATAATTATTGGCGGAGATGAAATCGTATCTTGCGCCAGTCAAACGCTTTTCGCCAGAGAAAAGAAATTTTTCGACGTTTTCCGACATTCAGGTTTTCAACCCTTTCGCCAAATACTTCCAAAAACAGAGCCTCCATAAATGCTTCGATAATTAGGAGAAGAGAGAAGTGCTCCTCCTCTACAATCAAAAAATCTTGTTAAAAAGAAAGGTTCCTTTTCACCATCGCCTTTAGCTGCTATTTCGGACTCGCAAGACAAATCCGCATGGAAGCTGTGTTTCAACCCTAACGAGATCGAAGTTTTGAAAACATTCGATACTATAGATTGGCTGGTAGTTTTATTTTATTTCTATTCGTTATTTTATTCAACTCCTCACCGGATATAAATAATTGTATCAGACCAATTCATAAAGCACCACATATAAATTTGCTTAAAATGTTTTTGTGTGTTGTCCACCCGAGGTCTTCTTACTTTCACACTTCTAGCACTACTGCCTGATCATCAAATTAAGACGCCTTCCCTGGGAACACAAAGTTTCGAAAATCCTTTCTTGCCGACATTTTTTGGTGTCTTTACAAAAACAGAAATTTTTTCTTATCTATGGAGGATAGGAGCATCGAAACTGAAATCTACTTTCTTCTATTGGAATGCGTGAAAGCCAGATTTTCATTCGACAAATTCTGAGGAGCCAGTTGAATGAATGAATACGCATCCATAACTGATAGAATATCTGTACTTTCTGTACTGTAAAGCATTTCAATATTTGACTGTTGTATATCAAACGTAGAAAGTTTAAAAGCTTAAAAAATCACAAGAAAGAATATAGTTTGCAGAAGAAAAAACCTGGATTTCTACAATACAATACAATACAGCTTGTTAATAACAACAATAACAACAATAACAATAACAATAATATTCCCCCGCATATAAGCCCATGGGCTTTTATCTGAATTTTTGCCGATTTTGAATTTTAATTTGAAAAACGTTCGCCTATAAAAGCACATGGGCCTATATTTTTTCATACTCAAAACAGCGATGATAAGTTAGGATAAATGAACGAGACAAATCATTTTTTATATGAGAGCTATTGTCTGTGGAAAAAGACAAAACAAAAGAGGTAATGGTTTAGAGGTACAATGTAGATATGTCATTAAAGGACAAGAAACTTATCTAAAACAAGAGCCATACGGCACAAAACTATAGCAGCATTTCAACTCGCAATATACAAAATGAAATAGATTCTAAATTACTTCGTCTGAAAGTCCCATGAAGCTTTGTCGACCTTTGTTTATCATCTAGGCTTAAATTAATGGCAATTTTCATTGAAAAAGTGTAAACAGGGCTTAACTAAAACCACCAGAAAACTATTTGATACAAAGAAAACAAGATGCCCTGACAGGCATAAGGATTTCTGCGAAACCAGCTGAAGCATAAAAAATGAAAGACTAGTGACATTCTTCAAATTTGAAGATTGAATGACTTCTACAATACAACATCACATTTTTGATCACACTCCCTAGGAATCCATGAAAGCATAACTGATATATACATATAGATAAAAAATAGATAAAACAAAAATAGAACTAAACAGTTAATCCCGCTAGAAAGTTTGTCAACTTTTGTTCCCAGGGATGATGGAAATTTACCTTTTAAAAGTGTAAATAGGACTTAACTAAAACAACAGAAGCTTTTAAGGCCCTGTTAGACGGTAAACTATTCGCTAAAACTATTCCTAAAGGCCCTGTTAGACGGTAAACTATTCGCTAAACTATTCCTAAAATAGAAACAGAAAATTATTCTAATAATTTAGTTTATGTTCAAATACACTGATAAACTAATCGAAAACTAATACGATAAGTTATGGGTTATAAGTGTAAGGTTCATTCATTCATCATGGAAGAAGCAGTTGAAAAAGTTTTAGTTTGTTCAAATATTGCTTCTTCATGCATGGTGTATAGGGAATCTTTTGAATTCCAGAAAACGAAACAGAAAATGTTAAGTGAAAGATTATTTTACAGAATGTGACCATGGAGCATTGACTTTTCAAGAATTGAGATTATACAGTTTGTAAGAAACTTGCTTTTGTTTAGAGTTAAAAAGAAGATGTGATGTTGAAAATCAAACTTTTTTTAGGTTCCTACGAATATCACCCGAAAGATTCGATCATCATCTTTCATTGGTATCTCCTTTGATAATCAAAAGAGATACAAATTTCAGGAGAGCTGTATCTCCTGCAGAACGCCTTGCCTTGACCCTCCGTATTTTAGCCTCAGGGGAGTCACAAATTCCATTGAGTTTTCAGTTCAGATTGTGAAAAGCCACCGTGTCAAAAGTAAAGAAACTTGCAATGTAATATATCAAGTTCTATCACAAGATTATCTACGACCTCCTCAGTCATTAAATGATTGGAAGTTGATATCCAATCAATTTGAAGAAACATGGAACTTACCACACGTGATTGGTGCCATTGATGGTAAACATGTTCGTAAAAGTGCCCAAAAAACAGTGGTAGTTTATATATTTACAAAGGCTTTTTTAGCCTTGTCATTTTGGCAGTTTGTGATGCCAGATACTGCTTTACATTATTTGATGTTGGCAGTACTGTAGCAATAATGATAGTGGTGTTCTGGTAAATAGCTCGACTGGAGAAGGATTTGAAGAAGGTTTACTTAAGATACCTGAACCTGAAACTCTAGGCGGATGTCACTTTGACCCACTGCCTTATTATCTAGATGATGAGATGAAATATTTCCGTTAAAGACTTGGATGATGTGTCCTTTCCCAGGCAAACTATCTGAAGAAGAAAGAATATTTAATTACCGTCTGTCCAGAGCTCGACGAGTAATTGAAACGTTTTTGGAATTTTGGTGGTAAGATGGAGAATATTCTCGACTCCTATTGAAGCATCTGTTGAAAACGCAGAAAAGTATACCCTAGCCTGTAATGGCATTACATAACTATTTACGCTTAACAGATAACCCATTCTATTGTCTGAACGGTTTCATTGATTCTGAAAATGGAACAGGAGAAATAAATAAAGGGGAATGGAGAAACTTTGTTAACAAAGAAAATGCTGCAATTGTTGACCTTGCAAATGTAAGAGGTTCCAGATACAGAGATGATGACGTAAGAATGCGGTTTGATGAAATATCTGAAGGGAGAAGGTGAAGTTAGTTTTGGAACACGTTAGAAGGACATAAACAACAGTATAAGATAACCGTGTTTTATTTTTCCTTTTAAAAACACTTTTCTAAACATCTTTTTACTAGTATGATTTCAGTTCATATGATTGCTTATGTACGAATTTAATCCAGGATACCAACTTATGTTGTCTTTGCTAGTTGCAGAATTGACAATGCTTGTGTTAAGATGTTGATGCTGTTGTTGTTGTTGCATCATCATTGCATTTGTTGGGAATGGTACATCTACCTCTTCTTCTTGGTATTTGAATATCAAATTGTGTATTTCATTTTTCGATCGTCTTTTCTTTTTGGGAGGTAAATCTCTAATTTCAGTTGCCACCATAGCTCCAAATAACTCATCTGCGTCTGCCTTTGTTTGGTTATCAGACAACAAAGCCTTGCTGATACTTTGCATCAAGTCCATTTCATTCAACCCCTTACTTTTCTTTCTGTGTGCCCTTGATGACTTTCTACCATTTGTTGTTACTGCTGGTATTTTTGGTGTGTCTGTTGAGTGTGAAATTAAAGAATAATCACTTGTTTCAGAAGCATCACTGCAATAGCCTTGGTTGTCAGCTCCATTAGCACAACCTTCTTCCAACCTTCTTCTTTCTTTTAAGTCAAAACCCATGTTTTTCAGTTATTTTAAATATTTTCAAATGTCAAGTTGTGTTTTACTTTCATATATACAGTGTGTATCAAAATGTCTTATCCACCAACTTTCAATGCGTATATCTCATTACATGTCTTATAAAATATTGGGAATTTATATCACAAGAAAGAGCTTTTCGTGCTGTATCCATTAATATAAAATGTTTGCCAAAAATATTGTTCTTCGATAGATATTCAGAGGCGTAGTTAGGGTCAGTAGAGATAGTAGTATGGGGATTGCAGCGCAATCGCTGCGCAAGCGCTTCAGACTCCCTCCGCAGCGACTCGCGAAAAAAAAATCGGTAAAAATATCAAAACCACCCCACCCTTCTGCGCATGCGTCGAAAATGAATGCTGAAGCGCTGAGACTCCTCCGCAGCGACTCGCAAAAAAAATCGGTAAAATATCAAAAACCACCCACACCCTTCTGCGCATGCGTCGAAAATGAATGCTGAAGCGCTTGAGACTCCCTCCGCAGCGACTCGCGAAAAAAAAAAATCGGTAAAAATATCAAAACCACCCCACCCCTTCTGCGCATGCGTCGAAAATGAATGCTGAAGCGCTTCAGACTCCCTCCGCAGCGACTCGCGAAAAAAAAAATCGGTAAAAATGACAAAGTGCCCAGGTCATCAATCAAAACCACCCCACCCCTTCTGCGCATGCGTCGAAAATGAATGCTGACGTCAGCAGTTTCATCGACTCGTCGGTCACGGTTGAATTGCCCTAAAATTGAAGGTGAGTCAGGGAGTTCCCTAAAACCGAAGGTCCTCCTCGAAAGTACTCGTCGGTCCCCTAAAACCGAAGGTCCTCCTCGTAAGTAGGGAAATCCCCACTCATAAAAAATTCATCAAATGAGTCAGGGAATTCCCTGACTCATGCGTTAGTTCTATCCACTCGAAAAAAATTCCAAGTTGAAAAAGTGTATATAATAAAGGATGTTGAGTTATTTCAGAAACGCAGTATCTAAATTATACAACGCTGTTTCAGCGCCTGTAACGACAACTCGTGATGCACTCGCAGATCGATTGCAGAAGATTCGCGAGTCTATTACTTCTTTATATAACAAGACTAAGGAGAGACTAGGGTATGGACAGTCACCACTGATTTCAGCTGTTGAACGCCAAGCCATGACAGAAGAGGAGGCGAGCATGCCGATGGAAGACACCAACAACACAAGTATGAGTGATGATTTTATACCTATGAAGCATAAGCATGCACTACGTAAAACTTTCCGAAGCTTTCGTATAGGTGGTATAGCAAAAGCTGATGTTGATGGATACTTCACACTAGTGAGAGCAAATGTGGAGAAATTAATGGAAGAGCAGGTTGAGGCCATGGGGTCTGCTAAAGTACAACTCTCTCTATGGATCATGTGGAAGAAGCGAGAGAAGCTTTTAATTCAACTTGAAGATGATGATCTAGAAGGAGAAGATGTTACAAAAGGAGATAAATATGGATATATAAGGATAGACAAAGTTTTTAACAGCTTGATGATGAGAGTGTTCCAAGGTAGTGACATGAAAGAGATATTGGATGAGATGTTTGCATATATCAAAACCCAAGTAGAGCATCCTGCATTACCACAAAGCGGCTTCACCATCGATCACATCATGCACCTGGAAGTAGACTTTCACAAGCTGCAGCTGCTGAGAGGATCTTCATACATCAAACTACCATCCTGGATAGCGTCGAAAAAGGCAATCATCAACCCTAAAAACGATGATGAAGAATGCTTCAAGTGGGCTGTAATAGCAGCACTACATCATGAAGAGATTGGAAAAGATCCGCAACGCATTTCAAAGCTACAGAAGTATGAGAATAAGTACAACTGGGATGGTTTAGAATTTCCTGTAGCAATAGACAAGATAGGAAAGTTCGAGAAGAATAATCCTAACATTGGGGTGAACGTACTATTATTGAAGAAAAGTCTACAAAGAGGAGGATCAACACCACACGAGAATCTAATCGTAACATAAGCGCAAAGAAGCAAGTCAATCTGTTGATGGTATGTGATGGAGAAAAATCACTATACAGCCATCAAGAATCTGTCAAGGTTGTTGGGTCAAGAAAACACAAATCACAAATGTGCACAGCACTTTTGCATCAACTGTCTAAATGGTTTTCACAATGTAGAGTCACGAGACAAGCACTATATCTACTGCTCTGGCAATGAACAAGTTAGAGTGGAGATGCCTGGAGAGAAGGAAAAATGGTTGTATTATAACAATGGAGAGATGCAGTTCAGAGTACCTTTTGCTATCTATGCAGATTTCGAGAGTCTTTTAGTACCTATGAAGGAAGATGGGAGAGAGAAGAACACAAAAACACTATCGAAGCACATACCTTCAGGATGGTGTACGTACAGCAAGTTTGCGTATGGAGATGTGCAAGATCCTCTAAAAGTATACAGAGGTGAAGATTGTGTAAAGAAGTGGATCATCTGGAAGATGAAGTTAAGCGGTTGTATGCGACATTTCCAGAGCAGTCGATGATAGAACTGACGGATGTTCAGAAGCGTGATCATTGGGATGCAGAAACTTGTCACATATGTATGCAGCCATTTTCCGATCCTCAAAATCGCAAAGTCAGAGATCACTGTCACTATACAGGTTTATATCGAGGTGCTGCACATAACAATTGCAACCTAAGATACAAGATCCCACCATCATATCCCTATCATCTTTCACAACTTAAGTGGCTATGATGCACACCTCTTCATTAGAGAACTTGGGGAAAAGTACAACATGAAGATATAGGATGCATCGCGGAAAATAGGGAAAAGTATATATCCTTCCATGTCAAAATAGCAATACCACTTGCTGGTGTTTTCAACTCTGACGGTGCACAAGTGTACAAGAAGATCGAGCTGAGATTCATTGACAGCTGTAGATTCATGGCATCAAGTTTGGATAAATTGTCCTCTAATCTTAGTGATGAGCAGTGCAGAAATCTTCGATGGTTTTACAAGGAAGATAGCATCTTTCAGTTGATGCGCCGCAAAGGTGTATATCCATACGAGTATATGGATAGTTGGGAAAAGTTTGCTGAGAGAGAGCTACCCCAAAAGAAGCCTTTTACAGCAAGCTGAACATGTGTGGTATAAGTGACACAGACTACGAACATGCACAACAGGTGTGGAGAACAAAAGGAGACGTGACAACACTTGGAGATTACCACGATGTGTACTTGGAAACGGACGTTCTACTGCTAGCAGATGTGTTTGAAACGTTTCGGGATACATGCTTGCATCACTACCAATTGGATCCACTCCATTTCTACACAGCACCCGGTTTGGCGTGGAAAGCAGCCTTGAAGTATACCCGAATAGAGTTAGAGCTGCTCACAGACATAGACATGCTGTTAATGTTCGAGAGAGGTATACGAGGAGGTATAACACAAGCTGTACATCGCTATGTAAAAGCAAACAATAAGTATATGGATGATCAATATGATCCGAAGGAGGAATCCTCATATGTAATGTACCTTGACGCAAACAACCTTTACGGTTGGGCTATGGCATCAGACTTGCCAACACATGGATTTAGATGGGTAAAAAATGTTGAGAAGTTCACACCTGAAGGTATTGCAAAGTTAGTTAAGAAGAATGAGTATGGCTATCTGCTGGAGGTGGATATCGAGTATCCAAAGAGGCTACATGATGCTCATAATAGTTTACCATTTCTACCTGAGAGAATGACGCTTGCAAAGGTGGAAAAACTCGTACCAAATCTCCACAACAAGCATGAGTATGTCATAGATATAAGAGCGCTACATCAAGCGTTGACTCATGGCTTAGTTCTGAAGAAAGTCCACCGAGTCATCAGGTATCATCAGGTTGCCTGGCTCAAGCCTTACATAAACTTAAACACAAGACTGAGAAAAGAATCAAAGAACGACTTCGAAAAAGACTTTTTCAAGCTTATGAACAATAGCGTGTTTGGTAAGACGATGGAGAATATACGGAACCATCGCAATATGAAGTTAGTTACGAACGAAAAGAAGTATAAGGGGTACGTCATGAAACCTAACTTTAAAAGTGGGGTTCGCTTTAGCGCAAACTTGATGGGTGTGGAGATGGGTAAGACAAGTATCAAGATGATGAAGCCTGTATACATAGGTCAGGCTATACTTGATATGAGTAAGATGTTAATGTATGAATTCCACTATGACTACATGCAGCCGAAATATGGTAGTAAGCTGCAACTCTGCTATATGGACACTGACAGTTTCGTGTACCACATCAAGACGGAAGATTTCTATCGAGATATAGCTGAAGATGTAGAAAAGAGATTTGACACGAGTAATTATTCAGAGAAAGACAGATTATACACATTAAAGAATGAGAAGGTTATTGGTCTTATGAAGGACGAACTTGGTGGTAAGATCATGACGGAGTTGTGGCTTTACGAGCTAAACTCTATGCATACAAGACGCTAGAGAAGGAAGACAAGCGATGCAAAGGCATGAAAAAGTGTGTGGTTAAAAAATCAATTACATTCGAAGATTATAAGAAGTGTCTAGAAGATGGAGGAAATCTATATAGAGAAATGGTAGTGCTTCAAAATAAGAAGCATCAAATGTATACACAAAAAGTGAAGAAGATTGCTTTGAACAGAGACGATGATAAACGCATCATACAGACAGATTTGATCACAACGCGTGCTCGAGGATTCATAAATTCATAAAATTCATGCGCACTTCCCCGCAGTTGCATTGGATATATCGCGGTTTGGGTAGGACTTCGGTCTGGGTGATTATTTCAATAATAATAAGTTCATGGTTGGGTAAAACAAAACAAACGAGGCAATGGAAGTAGCAGCTAGGGCGGGTCATGTCGAGATTGTTAAATTATGCAACGAATGGAAGAAGGCGATGTAATATAATAATTCGTTTCATGTAGCTCATCACCGCCACATGAAAGAAAATGTACGAAGTAATACTACTCATCTGTTTCTACGTTCAGACAGGACTTTGGATGTTTGTTTTCTGGAAGTGTCGTCATATAATAAATCTAGTCATGAATATCGATGGATCTCTAGACATAGTTGGTACTCCAGTAGAAGCGCAGAAAAGAGCAGAAACTTATACGTGCTGTACAAAGTGGTCAACATCTTGGCGGTAAAAAACCTTGGACAGTTGAAAGAGTGAATAAGTTGCAAGACAAGACCATCGAAAAGCTATACAAAACATACACGGAGGGGAACGAGTTCCAGCAAGAAACGCCTGATTTCAACGCTCTGATATCTAATTTGGTAGGTGTGAGAGATGTTTCAAAGATGATGAAGGAGATCAACGGAAATCCACTCATCACTAATTCCATCACGAGTTATATGGCGGCATCTATACCTGGCGTTTCACCTATGGATGTGATAGGGTCTACTATCTACTCAAATTGTAAAACTTTTCTCGGTCCTTTGGCGCTGTTTGCGATCATTTTTAGCAATCTTGATTGGATTAAGTACGCAAAAATCGCTGAAGATCGTCAAATAAATGAGCGAAGACGAGAAGACGATAGTAAAATTGAAGGACCCTGGGAGAGTCGCGAGCGGGAAGAAGCTAGCAGAGTGGAACCGAAAGAATAAAAAGAACTTAGAAGTACTTACGCAAGTACCTACACAAGTACCTAGTCAAGTACCTACGCAAGTACCTACACAAGTACCTAGTCAAGTACCTAGTCAAGTACCTACGCAAGTACCTACACAAGTACCTAGTCAAGTACCTACTAAGACGTATATGATTGGAGGAGCTGGTGGTGCAATAGCTGTTTTAGCTGTGGGGTTGTTAGTCTGCTACTTCTACACACGAGCAACGCGCAAAAGCTCTTCTACTAAGCCTTCCGCTGACACTGGCTCAAAGGTGCAAGCACAAAAACAAGATCATTTTTGCTTAATATAAATGGAGAAAGAATTCATGGATAGCATGTGGCAGGCGGCACGTTTACTAGGCTACACCAGCTTGTACGCGTACGCTGGAAAAAAATTCTTCAGTGTAGGAGCTCCATCCGCAAAGCTAGATTTAGCTGATGTGGGAAAGCTTGGACTATACCTTGAGATGGCAATTTTGTCAGATGATTACGCACTCAAGCAAGGGTGGTACAAGGATAAAATTTCGGTTTAGATAAATGGTTAGCATCTTAATAGGAGGGGCAGTAAGTGCAGCACTATTCACGTTTGGCAACTATGCAGAGAGGGCTCTCTCTGGTGATGAGGAAGCAGCAGCAGATCGAGAAGAACGTGCTATGGCAGCCGAAAAAACGAGACAAGCACAAATGGAATGGGATCGAGAGCGCGCGACACGCCTTGACTTTATCAACAACAGACTTCGACAAGAAAATAACGCCTCTGCGTACATCTCTGATCTTGATCGAGGTATGCACGAGTACTACGAGGCAACACAACAGCGTCTCCCACCTTTACCCCCTAGGCCTGAATTAACGGATTTTTATAACCCTTCTGAAGCTCAAAAGACTGGTGAATTGGTAGCGATCGCTGGAACTCTAGGTATTGTTGGATTTCTGCTCTACCGTATGTAATAAATGACTGAAACGTTGCGTGACATCTACTACAAACCAGAGAATCTGTGGAAAGGGAAGAAAGCCATTAAAGAGCTTCAGAAGGCTGGATTCACTAGGAAACAAGTTTTGGAGTGGCTAACTCGTCAAGCCTTATGGCAGATACATCTACCAAGGCCTAAGCACATCGACTATCCTCACTTTTACGTGACCAAGGTGAACAAGATCCACCAGGCCGATCTTTTGTATCTTCCTCATGACAAAGTCTATCAGAATACGTACAAGTACGCTTTGAATGTGATCGATATTGCTTCAGGGTATAAAGCGAGTAGACCTCTGAGAACGAAGAAGGCGAGCGACGTTGCAGAGATGTTTGCTGACATTTACAAAAAGGGTCCACTAAAGTGGCCTGAGAAGCTCTATGTAGATAACGGATCAGAGTTCAAGTCGGAAACAGCCAAGGTCTTCCAGAAGCACGACGTCGAGGTGGTGAGAACTACAACAAAGCATAACCACAGAAAGCAAGCCTTTGTGGAAAACTTTAACAAACTCCTCGCGGAGAAACTTTTCCCTATACAAGATGCGCAGGAGTTGGAAGATCCACAGAAAAACAGTACCACTTGGGTAAAACACTACCAGAAAAGTGTGAGTCAACTGAACAACAATGTTCTTGCCAGAACCGGCATGAAACCCTCAAAGGCGATTAAACTGGAGGAAGTTCCGTTAAAAGTTGGGTTTTACCCGAAGGAAGAAACTTTACCTGAAGCGGGATTATACCGCTATTTGCTAGCGCCGGGTGAGGAACATGACGGTATAAAACGACGCGCAACAGACAACAACTGGAGTCGGGAAACGTATCGGGTCGATAAGATACTGCAATACCAAGGTCAGCGTGTTTTGTACTACCTAGAAGATGGGCCGGAGAGATCTTTTGTACGTGAAGAACTTATGCTTATTCCTGAGGATACGGAGGTACCTCCAGAATACGTCAAAAAGTGGTAGTCTCATAAATATTTCGAGGTTAGGGTCTTTGTTGCATATAATAAAGATGTTACGTTTTGGGCAAATCGAAGTTTCAAGGAAGGACTTTAACTCTAATGTAGAACTTACCGATATTTACACTATCGACATGTCAAAGATCACTATAGCGGAACCTATTGTAGTAAACAAGAACGACACGAGGTACTACATCGGCTATGAGAAGGAAGCGAGTAAAATTGTTCCTCTCTTGATCAAGACCCCAAAGAATTGCCACTCTTCAGGGGTATCGAGGTATAACGAGACATCTGCCTGGAAGATGGGATTCAACGTATTGGATGATAAAGCTTGGTGTGATGCCTACAACGCGATTGCTGATCGTGTGCAAGAGCTTATCTTCAATACCTTGACAGGTACTGTGATAAGTACTACAGGCTGGATCAACCCAAAGCTCATCTCCTGGGATGGTGACATCAAAACAAAGTTTAATGATGATTCACCACCATTTAACCAATCCTGCAAGGCCACTGGTGTGTTGAAGATCGGAAGTGTGTACACACAGACCCATCACAACCACTACCTCCAAGTCCATTTGAAAGAGTGCAAGTACCATGAAACAGATATGCGTGAGAGCCTTCTCAGTGATGACGATGAGTAGAGACTTCAAAGTTAATGTTGTAACTTTGAAGAAAATGGCAACACTGAAACAACTAAGGCTGAAAGCGAAAGAAGAAGGTCTTCGAGGCTATTCTACGATGAACAAAAATGAACTTAATGAACTCTTGAGTGGTGGAATAAGGTACAAGCGGAACCAGCGCTCGATAGGAGTGCAGACAGAGTTCCCCGAGTGTCACGAATGTGCACTGAATAGACTTTTTTGTAATCTCTCGAAAAAAGCGTTTGTCAAAAGACAAATTTATACATCTCCAGCAGGTGAGGAGACTGATGTTGAAACCGGAGAGATCGTAGGCTATGAGGTTGACTGTACCAGGCATTACTTCAAGTAGCTTTACCAAGCTATAAAACATGCTCCTGCAGAGCCGCCAGGCGATAAGGAGGGGGTGCCTCATACATCACATAGCAGGTGCACTCGGGGTATCTGAACTGCTCACGAGCTTTTTTGCGATTTCTTCGCGACCTTCTTTCCTTCCACGTTCCAAAAGCTCTTGCTTCTGATGTTCGTAAAGCTGTTTGATCACCTTCCTTGATCGTTTTCGCAGCTCTTGCTTCTGATGTTCGTAAAGCTGTTTCTCCTCCATAATTCGAGTAAACTCAGGATGATCGATGGTACCGTCTTCGTAGACTTTTGATATTAGCACACGCAGACTGTCTAGAACGGTCTGCGCAGCGAATGCGATATCATGATTTTTCTGTCTTTTTACATCGAAAATAGAGGCACATTTTTGAATACCGCTCATTATTAGACCCACCACGAGAGCTGTCACACACAGCGCGATGCTCATCGAAGTATCCATTTCTGATACCAAGCATGCAATCTCACCACCAGAGAGTACAACATTCACCGCGATCAGAAAGTAACATGCATATTTCGCAACTGCTGAGTAGTGTGAAAATTTGCGCTCTAAAGATGTTCGACTTTCTAGTTCCCGAGATAGGTATGCTTCCGTCTCCTTCACCGCTTGAATTCTATAGTTTTTTGCGTATCCATTCTCTGGGTCTGGTAAAACAGGATATAGCTTCTCCGTATTCATGTCGTACATTGCCATCTGTTTATTTGAAGGCGACGAGCATATTGATAGCTTGTAAATCAACTTTCCTGCCTTGATCGTCGGTGACGTAAAAATTCAACGTTCGCGTTGAGAACCTCAATTTGCTGGGGAACATAGGACGTTCATAGTGATACGATATGATGTCGCCATACTCGTACTCTCGTTTCTGAAGATCAAATTCGTGCAAGATACCCGACCCTTTACCGTTCTCCATCAGCATCGTTGTGTTTTCGAATTCCTCACAGTACAGCCGTATAGACTTGAACGGGAAAAAGTTTGGCACCGATCTATATTCACCTTGAGTATACTTCTTCTTATCTAATCCTAAAAGTTCCCCCAAGTTTTCAGTTATTGAGACGTAATACCCTTTTTGTACTGATAAGTGAATCTTACCATCATCTCTCAGATCGAGATTTGCGCATCCAAGTGATCTTGCATTTATTCTTGAACGAATACTCTTTGACGTAGATAATCCAGGTGGAAAGTCTATATGCAGGGGGAACCTTGAATCGACGGGGTCTTTTTTTGATACTTGATCAATGGTAAATCTAGCGTGTTGAACTAAATTGAACCACCCTACGTACAACATTGCACTTTTTATCCCAATCTCTGTGCCTTCTTTTAACTCTATTGGTAACTTGGTTTCTCCAAGATGCTTGACTTTTAGATATGTCTCATACATTTATTATAAGAGAAATGAACTACGACAAGGTGCGGTATATTCCAAAATTCGGGCAACCCAGTACACTCTTAGCTGCTAAGGAACTCTGGGAGCAAAGGATCGTTGTGGATCAACAAGGGAGCTTTTTCATCGCTAAGTTTCGCGATATTTTCTCATTTCCGTTTGTACCCATGAAAAATGACATATGGCTCGATATCGACATGTACCCAGGACAGTTATCTTTTGCTACCTGGTTAGCTACGACTGGTTGCGGCATATCAACGCAACATCTACACCATAAGAACCCTATGATTGCGAGCATCTACCGCTTTCACGTCTATTTTCAGATACGTCTGATCTTGAAGCAACTTGAAATTCCTCTACCAAGTGAACTAAGCTTCAACCCGCGAGATAACAAATACAATTCAAGTGCGTTCCAGACGCTCTCTGCAGAGTTTGACATACCAGCTGACAAGTTCTTCTGGCGATACCCTGCTCGCATGCGGAGAATTGGCAAGAGTTGGCAATTCTACGTCCAAAATGATGTTAATGCTGGGTTAAGTAGAGCTGGTATACAACGCTTGTCGCAGAGTACGCGGATGTACGCACGAATGCTTTTAGAAAGTCAGGCGAGTGCACGTTCCGTTATAGCGGGTGACACTGGACGTGCCTTGGATGCGCAAAAGATCTTCATGACCGCAGTAGAGCAAGCGATCCGGAAAGACACCTCTTTAGCGGAAGAGATTGGTAAGTTCCAGAAAGCCTTAAGTTACGCTAGATCGGAACCTGATTTTGGCGTTGCCCTCGGTACATACCTAATACCCAGCGATTTAAAGCTTGGGAATCTCGACAACATCTCTGATTTTTCGACAAAGCTTACCGTTGCGACTCACATCGGTAAACTACCACCACCACCTAAACAACACTCTTTGGGAGCATTTCAGGGTCGCAGAATGGCTTCCTCCGATCCTCCAACATCTTCCGTTAAGCGAGCTCAAACATCTCCCGTTAAGCAAGTTCCAACGTCTTCCGCGGCTAAGCAGCATGAAGAAGAAAAGCAAGCTCTCATGTGGGTAGGTGTCGGTTTAATTGCGGTTCTTTTGTATTTCAAACCATAGCCAGTTGCCTATCAGACCAACCCCCAAAACTACGACTAGCCATGCATTGCTTGCTAGAGCTATGACACCTTTCTTCAGAAAGTTTAAGAGCCAGCTTACAACACTTCCAATGATCCCCGGCAATGCAGCTCCAAGTTTGCTTGCAAGTTTTCCGAGAAGGCGTCCTAGTGCTTCGAGCTGCTTCTTCACCCATTGCTGCACACCAGCTCGTCCAGAAGCAGCAGGAGGACTTCCTGGAGGAGCACCACCACCACCTGTGAGAGAGGTTGCTATCGTTGATATTACCAGCGAAAACGCTGTTAAGATTGAAACGATTGTGATGCCTTGCTCTCGAAAGAGGATGCGAAGTTTCTCCCCTAGTGTTCTATCCTTGTCGAGGAATTTGAATACCGTCTCTTTGATGCGCGACCACTGGCTAGACAACTCCTTGCGGTTACCACTGAGCACCTCTAGTCGAGATGTACGCTCCGCTTTCAAATTGGAGAGTCGTCGCTTAATCTCTTCTTGTATTTCAGGATTGCTTGTTTCACCTAGTTTACGTTCTTCTTTTGCTATTTGATTATCGAGTTCGCCTAATTTTGCTAAGTTGTTCTCCAACTCCCCACGTATTCGTTTTAGTGCATCGTCTAAGCCCCTAAGTTCATGCAAAGTAAATTCAATCCCATGCTCGCTTAAGAATTCCTCTACCTCTAATGTTTTTGGGGTGCCTTGCTCGAGCATTTCACCCAATACCTCCCTCGCATTTGAGATTTTGTCGAGGACTTGACTGTCATCCAAGCTATCCATTTCAATATTTTCTAGTTGTTTCGCCAGTTTACGTCTTCCCTTATGCATCCACTCTGGTGTACTATCAACACCTAACTGGGTTTTTATAGCAGCCTCACCACCTAGGGTTTTCAAAATACTTTCTTTAACGTAAAATCCTCCCTTTTTTTTCGTTAATTGGTGCCATTCATCATTTTTATAAAATTCAACTTTTACAACACCTGGTGTTTTCGTTGAAGTTACTCGAAACCGATCCAAAGCCAAATCGGGATCTCCTTCTATATCGAGATAGTTGTATAAATTAAGTATCTCCTGTCTTTTAATTTCTGTTCCCTGTGCACTTATTATGCTTGGTATCTCAGAAGAATCGGCTGTATTAGATATAAGCGGTGTAGTGTCAGATATAAGCGGTGTAGTGTCAGATGTAAACGATGTATCTTCTACATCGTCAAAGTTACCGTAAGGTGTTTCAAATGAGTTAAAGGCCATTTCTCTTATAATAAACATGTATGGCATTGCAAACCCTCATAAGGAATATATGACTCGCTTTGCCTTCAACGCACCGCGTCAGCATGTCAAGATCTCGAATACACCAAGTACCATTGACCAGACTCTATATCTAGATGTGAGGCTGCCGAATCTAGGTGCTAATGATGTCATTCTACCAGAATCGCTCAAGCTTACGTTTGATATCAAACTCAACTCCACCGATACAGGACGCTACATCGTCAACAACTTGGGAAAGGCTTTGATCGAACAGTTGACTATCAGTTACGAAGGAAACATCATCCAAGACATTCAAAATGCGGATGTGATGGAAATTTACAAGGACAGATGGCTACCTGAGGAAATGCAAGTGGAACGTATCCAACAGGGAATAGATCCGGAGGGTGATGTGAACAAGCTCAGAGTCACACCGGGTGCAACGAGTACTTCAACGAGTAATTCCGCCCTGGCAGCTGTCTATGGTAACCGTTTTGCCATTCCTCTATGGGAATTTTTTGAACTCGTCAAGCATCTCCCCTATGTACAGCTTCGCGATCGCTTAAGCTTCAAAATTAAATTCGCAGAGTATGGAAAGGTCATCAAAGATGCAGGATCAGGATCAGGTGCTTCGAAGAAAGATCCTGACGGCACCTACACTATCTCCAACATTGCTCTAGAATTCGACAAGGTAGAAGATTCTGACTTCAAACTAAAGGTCTACAATGAACTTGCCAATAGACGACTACCCTACACGCGTGTTTTACGGCATAGAATAATCCCTTTGGACAAGAAAGATACCGCCTGGAATATACAGGTAAACGTGCCCAGCGAGAGTTTAAAGGCTCTTGTTCTATTCTTTCTTGATCCAGACAAACGAAAAGCATACGCTATGGATAACACCCATTACTACAACCCGAAAATCAGCAAGGTAGACATTACCATCGAAGGAGAGCCTAATCAACTCTATACACAGGGCTTACTTCCAGAAGAAATGTATGCCCCGGCACGGAAGTATTTCACTTCCAATGAACTGCTGCCAGCCATTAGTCCTTCTAAATTCTTTGATTCTAATTACTGTCTTTTTATCGACTTTCGAAGTGTTGCTGACAATACTCTACATGGTGCGGGGAGGCGCCTCAAAAACACTTCAGATGGTGTCACACTGCAGATCACCAAAAAAGCTGATGGTGCGGGAGCCATCCAATGTTACCTCTTTGTGCTACAAGATGGACAGGTTAACTTCATGAATGAGAGCTTCCACAGTGTCGGCTACTAAAATAAATGAACCTTATTAAAGATCCTTGTACCACCATTTTTTCAGGACCGACAGGCTGTGGCAAGACGGAACTGGCTCTACGCTTACTACAGAACCACTTCAAGCACCACTTTGACTACATCGTCATTTTCTGTCCTTCCCTCCGATGGAATACAACCTATAAAGACTGTACGATTCTCTGGGAAGATGATGATGTTTTTCTGATCGAACCTACACCACAACAGGACTTACTATATTGGATTGAGATATTCACCAAGCAATTTGCAGGGCAGGAAACCTTATTCATCATCGATGATTCCATAGCTGATGAGAAACTCGATAAGAAGAGGACTCCACTTCTTAATCTAAGTACCGCAGGACGTCATCAAAAACATAGTCTATGGCTTCTCACCCAAGTCTACACAGCTCTTCCAAAAACTATCAGACGGCAAGCAAAGATGCTATTCGTTTGGTATCCTAAGCAGTTGAGCGACGTCAAGTTAATCTGCGAGGAAACTAATATCATCCAAAAAAAGGACTGGAGTGGCGTCTTCCAACACTTGAAGGCTTCGAAACACGCTTATGTTTACATGCGATGTGAGTTTCCTTGGAGTTACAAGGTTGTTCTTCAATAAGTAGTTTGTATACTTATTGAAAATATCCTCTACATCATAATAGACTCGCGAATCTTCTGCAATCGATCTGCGAGTGCATCACGAGTTGTCGTTACAGGCGCTGAAACAGCGTTGTATAATTTAGATACTGCGTTTCTGAAATAACTCAACATCCTTTATTATATACACTTTTTCAACTTGGAATTTTTTTACGAGTGGATAGAACTAACGCATGAGTCAGGGAATTCCCTGACTCATTTGATGAATTTTTTATGAGTGGGGATTTCCCTACTTACGAGGAGGGCCAGCCCCGACGTGCCACTTTAGGGAATTCCCTGACTCACCTTCGGTTTTAACGAGTTTCGAGGAGGATCTTCGATTTCACGCTTGAGTGATTTCGAGGAGGACCTTCGATTTTAGGGCAATTCAACCGTGACCGACGAGTACTTTCGAGGAGGACCTTCGGTTTTAGGGTGACCGACGAGTACTTTCGAGGAGGACCTTCGGTTTTAGGGAACTCCCTGACTCACCTTCGATTTTAGGGCAATTCAACCGTGACCGACGAGTCGATGAAACTGCTGACGTCAGCATTCATTTTCGACGCATGCGCAGAAGGGGTGGGGTGGTTTTGATTGATGACCTGGGCACTTTGTCATCTTCGATTTCACGCTTGAGTGATTTCGAGGAGGACCTTCGATTTTAGGCCGATTTTTTTTCGCGAGTCGCTGCGGAGGGAGTCTGAAGCACTTGCGCAGCGATTGCGCAGCGATTGCGCTACAATCCCCATACTACTATCTCTCGTGGCTTGCATTGCAATCATTTTTTTAGGCCAGCTGTCACTTTTAAAGGTGCTAATCATTCCGAACATAAATCATATCCAACTGTAAATTACATGTACATCCCATATGCTGTCAATCAAACTACAAGGCATTTCTGTCACTGTCCTAAGTAATGGTGAGTATGGGTTATCTATGTTCATGACAAGAATCAATTTCGTTTCTGGTCTCATACTGGCACGGACGTCTTTCGACCAGATAAGACGTCTTTGAGACGTCTTTTCTTGGGTTTTGAACAGCCAGCTAATTTTTGTATTTATCAAATATTTATACAGGATGACCATTTCAGATCATATACAAGTATATATATACAAGTAGAATTCTGTTATGGGTCCTGTTGAAATTAAAAATGTTAAATAAAAGTAAATATTAATGTTAATAAATAATTATAAATATATACAAAGATTAAAATATGACCCAGAGTATAAGAAAATCAAGAGAAAGTGAAAATTAGTGAGAAAAAGGGTGAAATGAAACATGTGTAGCATACGTGATGGAAAGAACAGGATGGGCTATGATAACTCGAAATTAAGGTAGTAAAAATAAAGGAATTGAGGAATGGATGAGATAGCAGTAATAAGAGACACTATACTACTCACATTGCATAAAAATGAGCCTGAACTAGAGATTTATATATATTAAAATCTGTTTCACTTCGGATATTTTCAGGTAGTTTGTTGTATACAAATGCACCAGTATAGTAGAATGATGCTTTTGCGAATTCAAGACGTACTTTTGGTAATTTAAATGATATCGTATTGTTTCGTGTCGACTTTGTGTGATTCATGAGGTTGAAGTAGTTCGCGTAGTTTACACAGACATCTCCAGTTAATGATTTTCGTATAAATATACAAGCTCTTACAAGGAGTAACGTGTTACAGGATGGTATTTTATCTTGTAAGGTGTAATCGATAATTTTACAAGCTCTATCGTGAAGTTGAGTAAGCTGTGTTTTCTTTGAATCACAGTTTAACAATTTAACAAAACAACAGTATGTAAGCATAGGTAATATCATGGCTTTGTAAATTGCTGTGGCAGAAGCTTTATCAACCATAGGACGTATTTTTCGTAGTAATCGGATTTTGCCGGTAGCCTTTTTGAAGGTTTTGGTAAAGTTTAAATTCAGGTTCAGAGAACGTTTTAAAGACGTCTTTTTCTTGTCCTCGGTAAAACGAGTTTCCACTAGTTGCTACGAGTCAGCAGTGGGAACACTCATTAGATCAATATATAAAAATATGACAAACATCAAAATTGCAAGCTCCCAAACATTCAAATTTCCTTATACAAAACTGCTGACTTATGGTTCTCTCAACCTTCATAACAGTTCATTATCTTTAAATATTTAAAGACATATCATTATCATACTTTTTATTTTGTCACAAAGCTGACAAACAGTTCTCGCTCCCTTTTTTCAAGTGTCTGTTTTACTGAACAGTCTGTTTAAATGCTTTTAAGAAAGTAGGAGCTGAACCCTTTTCATTAGTTTTTATCCTGCAAACTGCAGAATATCTAATGTGTTGCACACATATATTTTGTGTCCATTTGTTAGATCACATGCTGTTTTATGCACAATATATTATGTATTTATTCAGAAATAAATTAGGTTTTGTGTGCTGCTCACATAATTGACAGGCAGCCAGCTCCGTTGAATATTTTTTGATAAATGGTCTGGTTTCCTGATCTACGATGGCCCTGAAGGCTCATATGCACGCACAAAAAAATGTGTGAATTTTTTGGCCTACGCATGGATTTTTTTGTGTTACGCATAAATCTTTTCTCTACGCAGATATTTTTGTGCTACACAGTTATTTTTTACATTGTTGCACAAATACTTTTTTCATGTTTGTGTTTTTGTTTGTTAACGCAAAAAATCAACAACTTATATCTGGCCCTTAATTTATGCTATTTAGTGTGTAATGTTACATGGTGCAAAAAGCAAAAGAGCGCGCTAAAAACATGGCAAGAATTGATAAGGAACGACGTACAGCGTTAAATTACTTGCCCGTTCCTCAATCTACATCATCTCCGATAACACTAGAGTCGTTAGTAACTTTGTATTTTGGCCAAGGTTATACAAACGTAGAAATCATCTCCTTTTTAGCTGTCCAACACAACTATGTCATCAGCTTGTCGATATAGGCTTTTAGCAAGGCTTGGTCTTAGGAGGAGGTTTCAAAAAGATGAAGAAAATAGAGATAACTAACATAATCAAAAAAGAAGGTTTTGAAGGTAGTGGTAGTTCACTTGGTAAGCATGTGATCCATCAGCATATGCACATGGATGAGAATGCACGAAATTGTCAACAATAAATGTCAACAATATACAGACCAGAATGGAAATGAGGTCGAAATAAATGCGGAGCACTTCACACAGAAAATAAATGCGCGTAACACAAACATTTATGCGTAACACAAAAACTACTATGCGTAACACAAAAAGTTTTATGCGTAGCACAAAAAAGTAGATGCGTAGCACATTTTTTTGTGCTCACGAATGAACCTTCAGGGCAATCGTACTGATCAATTGTTATTATTATCAATTATTATTAAAGTGTTTGTAGTCATGTTTGATATTTCATAATTATAATACATGAAATTTGAGGATTGTACCAGGGCGCAAAGCGCCTGCAGTGCAATCCCGATTTTATGAATAAAATCGAAGCCAACGATCTAATCCTGTTATCCGCCCTTCTCGCATAAAGTTCAAGTGTCATCTGGGAAACAACCAAGTGATGATATAGGCCCAGATCTTTTAAATATCTCACTCAAATGTCAATTCGATCCATTCAAATTGTTACATTTTGATGAGATACATCAAACATTAAAAACACATGAAATTTTCCAGAAAACTATATATTTTTCTTGAAAACACACCAATACATACATCTTAATAGCCTCTGCCTCTTCCACGACTAAACGTACCACGGCCTATAACGATGAACAGTCAAATATAAGTAAAGGGATTGCGGAGGGAGGGCAGGATTCGATCGTTGGCTTCGATTTTATTCATAAAATCTCCGCCCGATCTAATCCTGATGTCCGCCCTTCTCGCATAAAGCTCAAGGTCATCTTCTCAACGACCTCTCTTCAAAGCTTCCTGTTTAAAAAGCATCCTGAAAGCAACTTGAATTGTCATTAACTTCCTTACAATAATATTTTTGAAAAGTTGATTCTCGGGACCAATGCCCCCTCTTCAATATCTCTTGAGTAGGGACCCCTGCACAGTTCGCTTTAGATGAAGAAGCCGCTCTTACAGAATGACCCGAAAAAGTCTTTGTATCTATACCAGCTAATCTAAGTACGTTAACTAACCACCTGGAGACAGTACTCTTAGACACTGGCTTATGAGGCTTAATAAAGCTAAGTAGTAACTGATGTGTATTGTTTCTCCATTCCTGAGACCTTTGGATATACTCGTCTAAATGTCGACAGACACATAAATTTTTATTTGAAAAAGAATGATACTTAATTGGTGGCCTGATTTTCCCCTATTCTTGTAGTTTTAGTCACTGTTGAAAACTGAAAAGAATAAAAAGAATCATGTTTCACTAAATATCTTAGGTCTTAGCTACAAATCTCATGAGCTCTAGAGGCTGATGTAATGGCTAAAAGCATTGTCAATTTTAATGTCAACATTTTATCAGAAACAGACTGCATCTGCAAAGAATCTAAGTATCTCTACATCCCAAATGAATGCATATTTTGGTTGAGGACAACGCAAATTATATACCCCAGTCATTAATGCAGAAACTCTTGGGTGTTTTCCTACAGAAAATCCTTCTATTGGATCATGGTACGCCGATATTGCAGATCTGTAACCCGCAATGGTATTGTATAACAGGCCCTGTTGAAATGCATCTGACAAAAATTTTAATATATGATTTAAAGAACATGAAAAGGGATCCATTTGTCCCGAACACATCGACGACACCACTTACGCCAGGCCGATTCGTAATGTGATGTCGTACCACCTCTTCTTGCTGCCATGATAAGAGTGGTAGCATGTTTTGATATTTCCTCCTTTCCAACCTACTCCTGAAACTGTCCAGGTCACCAGTTGCAAGCTGCGATTTAACACCAGATGGCGATACTTCATTTCCGGACTGAATAAGAGATCCTTCGACCAAGGAAGAAGAATTGGATCCTCTATGCACATTGAAAGAACCAAAGGGTGCCAAGCTTGTGCTTGCCAGGCTGGTGTTACTAATATTAATGTTGCTTGATCCAACTGCACTTTTTTCAACACCCTCCCTATCAGACAGAAGGGGGGAAACGCATACCCTTGCCTCTGTGTCCACTCTACTAGAAAAGCATCCCTCCCCTCGCTGAATGGATCTTCCTTCCATGACATGTAAGCTGGTACTTGATGGGACACTCGTGAAACAAACAAATCCATGTCCGGCACCCACCTTATTTGCATATTTGCCTGAAGACATTTGGTTTGAGCTTCCATTCGCTGGAATCCCTCACCGCACGAGACTCCCTGTCTGCTGCTATATTCAATTTCCCTGGAAGATATTTTGCAGTAGTTATGATCTGATTGCATAACAAATATTCCCAAATTTCCTTGCTCAGGGAAGACAGAACCTCGTTCTGAGTTCCACCCATTTTTATTAAGCCATTTTTAAAAAGCCACTATATTGTCCATCTGAATATGTACATACTTCAGATGTGGAAACCTCTGAGTATAGGTCATGATTACAAATTTTGCTGCTTTCAACTCCAAAATGTTTTTGTGGTTTCGTCTTTCCTGGTGAGACCAACAACCCCCGATGGACATCCCCAGACATACTGCTCCCCATCCCTGAGTCGAAGCATCGGATGATATTACTAATTGAGGTGGGTGCTGCAAAAGACCTTTTCCGTTGCACAACTCGAGGTTCAGAATCCTCCAATTTAACTCCTCTGATACTTCTGGTAATATCTTCACTAGAGCTTCGAACACTTTTGGTTGATGAGACAACTCTAAAATCTATTGTTTTTGCATGGCTCGATACTGCAAAGGAGCTGGTAGAACAGCTAAGGCTGTGGATACAAGACGACCTATCAAATTGTGACATTTCTCTGATGGTTACATATTCCTTTGAGAGCATCTTCTGACACTGGGATACGGTCTTTTCCACTCCCCCCCCTGGAAGGCTGATATTCACAGAATCTATTTCCATCCCAAGAATTGACCAGTCTGGCAAATCCACTGGAACCTCTGGAACCCTGCCCCTTACCACCTCGATAGGATGAGGAAAGTAAGGGGCCTTGACGAAAGGGCTGCTTTTTGAGATGTGTTGACCCAGAACTACTTTTGCCCATCTTTTTCAAACCAGTGAATAAATTTTTGGTCTTTAGTTTTGCAGTAGAGTCCTTTTGTAACTCCTCCTTAAACTTTTCACCAAATAGCAAGTCATTGTCCATAGCATCCCAATCTTTTGCTTTTTCCTTCAACATCTCCTTCACATTTGTGGAGCTATCAAACAGAGTGCTCAATATATTTGAGCGTCTATGATAATTTAATGTATTCATTGCTTGTGCTACTAAAAGCACGAGTTTTTCCTCTAAGGGATCTTCATCAGCATTCGAATACGGGGAGCGTTATTCCTCCAGACGAGTCCATAATTGAGTTAAGGGACCAAAAATGCTTCTCACTTTTTCTGCCACACTCTTAAAAACTTTGTCCTGGTGGACAGTGACTGATTTGCCACTTTCATTGAGCACTTCTTTAATATAACCATCCAACTCCTGTATGGGTTTGATATTTTTAGGAACTAGAAGATCAGCAAGCACTTTTTCCCTCACATCTTTATCGGGGAAGTGATTAGTTAAATATTTATGAACGTATTGCAACAGTTCATCTGGTAACTCCCATTCAGACTCGTCAATATCTGAAAGCTCAAAGCGTCGCATTTTTTTCGGAGGTTTGTCGTTTAACTCTTCATTCTCTTCAATCATTCTTTTCCTCCCCTCTGGTGTATTACCAGGGCTCGGTTGTTCATGTGCTTCCTGCTCTTCATGGAGTTTAGGTTGCTCATCAATAAATGCTGTTGATTTGGTAGCACTACAAATAAGACGAGGAAAAATTTGTTAATAATTTAAGATAATATGATAATAAAAGCAAATATTCATAAAGAATAACAAGGTAACCTTTAGTTATTCTTAGGTGACGAAACTGTTTTATATTACGTAGAATATCATGAGATATAATTAGATTTAATAACCCTATAATTACTATTTACTTACTTGGTGTCCATCTTGAATGCGAGAATTGACGAAAAGTAGGAAAGCAAAAAAATGTCAAGTTGACATTTGCACCAGTTAAAAAAAATCCTAAATCTGCCCCTGTTCAGGACCAGTAAAGACGTCTTTAAGACGTCCTCAACTAGTTTCCAGTTGTAACAACGAAAGGACGTCTTTCAGATACGTTTTGGAAAGACGTCTTTTTCTCGTCCTTAAAAGACGTCTTTCGGTGTTACACCTGGAGACTGGTTGAGGACGTCTTAGAGACATCTTAACTGGTCCTGAAAAGACGTCTCAAAGACGTCTTCAAGATGTCTTGTGTTGACTGGGTCTGGTATCAAGTAAACTACGCAAGTATACAACCTATTCCAGCTTATGTCTCAATATTTTATAAGCTTATTTTTTACAGTAAGCAAATTATCCCGATTGTGAGACAACAGTCAACTCCCTCTAATTCGAGCCTCCGTAATTCGATAATCTCTAATTCGTTAACCTCTCTAATTCGATCTAGATTTTGAGTTCCTACGGAGAAATAGCCCTAACCACAATTTCGAACCATATTTCGCATTTCGAATTTTCATGAAAATGAAGGATAACTTCAGCGTGGATTATCGAATAACTGATGAATTATTGATGAACCAGAACAAAAATGGAGAAGGGGAAAAACAAGGAGTTGGATCCGAAAAAGGGAAGAAAGAGATGCTTTCTCAAACATAATAAAAGAGCTCGCTATTGAAGATAATGCTGGCTACAAAGAGATGTTGAGAATGGATCATAAAACATTTTGTGAAAGTTTATTGAGAAAGATGTCACACCACAAGAGTTAGCAAGTATTTTTTTATACGTGCACATGAAAAAAGGTTTAAGGGCTTAGGAACGTCCGTAAGACCTTACGAAATTTTCTTTAGAAGAGAATGAATGAACATTGTTCTAGTCGAGAAAAAAAAACATTCGAAAAATTAGATCAAACGTTCGAAATTGCATCATTTTTTGCTGATGATCTATTCCAAAAAGTATTTTTAGTACATGTGAATGAAAAGGCTCTTTATTCGTAAGAACTTACGAAAAAAAGTTCGTCAGGTGTTACAACAAAAACTACATACATGTTTCATTTTCAGCATTATGAAAAGTTTGAGTGCATGGACAAAGATCAAGAAAATAAACGAATAAAAGTAAAATATACAAGATGTTGAAAAAAAACCCCAACAAATTATGTGCGGTGTATTTACCGTAATGCATCGATTAAACGCCCCCTTCTTTTAAACGCCCCCCTCGAATAGACGCCCCCCTCTTCAGGAGATTTTTAAATAAACGCCCCCCTCTATTAGACGCCCCCCTCGAATAGACGCCCCCTCTAAAGAGGGGCGTTTATTAGAGACACACTAATTAAGGCATGTAGAACTACTACATTGCATTGTTTCAGCCTCAAAGTTTTCGTTTTGTATAAAAATATGGAAATTTGCGATAGACGCCTTTCTTTTTAAATTTTAAACTAACAGTTGGAAACTTTGTCTTTATTGACGAAGATCTTGAAGTTTAATTTTGTATATTTTTTTATCGATGTTTATATTTAGTTTATATTTACAAAAAAGAAAAGTTTCACAAAAATTCAATAGACGCCCCCCTCTTTTAAACGCCCCCCTCGAATAGACGCCCCCCCCTAAAAATTCAAAAAATTTAATAAACGCCCCGGGCGTCTAATCGAAGCATTACGGTATTTGGTGATGTTTTCTTTATGATTGCATTAAAATAAATGTGATAAATGAATTGTACATGCACTTTTTTTTCTGTTTACATGCAACATGTGTGTACACTTTTTTTATACATAAGAATCCTTTTTATAAGAATCATTAGGCTCAGATTGCCCAAAAATTAAGAATAATTTAAGAATCATGCTCAGGCTCAAAAATAGATTTCAACATTTCAAAAAGATGTTTTGTGTGTATTTTATGATTTGTTATAAGATATGTTATGGTTTCTGTAACTTGCGATTTGTTGTTTTTTCATATCCCTTTCTCCTGCCGTCATTTTTACTTTTTAAGAATTCGCACCATTTCCGGACAAGACTTATAACGCCATTTTTTTAAGAAATATGAAAAAATTCAAGTAAGAAAATTAAGAATCACTCTAGAATATTTGATGCTCGTTTATTATGAATTTTTAAGAATCACAAGGCTTAGCTCGAATTATGTAATTCTTATAAAAAAAAGAAGTGTATAGGGAATAGAGAGAGCGAGTGACCGAAAAAATAAAATCTCTTCATTTTTCACGATTGTGTTACGTTAGTGTTTCAAAGAGTTTCAGCGTCGTGGATAATAAAAATAAATACAGATTCTCTGATGATGCTTTATAGTGATTTCAGTTTCGGCATACCGTAATGCTCAAATGGAATTTTTCATTTGAATTTTTTTGAGCATGTCTATCGATCATAATCTTGTGTACTGAACATAAGAGTTGATTCTTGCATTGTGAAAAAAACATAATTATAAGAAATTTGCAAATATGCTATTTCTCATTGGTTTTGTGGCAAGAGGTCGACCTAAGCAATGTTAGAGAAATTGGGCAGGATGATACATCGAAAAATAAATAAGTAAATATGACAAGAACTTTCTATTGTCATTTCACATCGTCGTTAATGGTTATTTGACCATCATATACAATGCAATGTAACGTTGTTTTCAGTCATTTGACCGTCGCACAACATCATCCGTATAACGTCATTTTATTTTGGTTTTTGTTAACCGTCGTTTTGACGTCAAAATCTGAATTTGTTTTGCTATTTCCATTTCGACCATTAAACCGTCAAGCGACAATTTAACACGACGTTGAAACGATGTTGATAAATCGTCTTTGTGCTTACTGGATTTTAACAAGCGCAAGTTCACTATCCTGTTCCGAATTTACAAACTTGGCCTCCCCAGTAGCGCGAGCCATGTGATTTTATTGTTGAACACCCATCTTAATTGATCGTTAAGAAATTAATGAGTTTTTTCCAAATTTATTTTTTCGATTTTTCTCTTCTTTCTACTTCTTTTCTATTTCCTACAATGAAATACATCATCGGAAAGACAATAAGATAAGAATTCCATTGATATAAAAATTTATAAGAAGAAATTGGATATTTACTTGGCTGAAATGGCAGTCTAGCCTATGCTTTTACAGTCTAAGAATGTCGCTTCCGAAACTGCGTAAATTGCAACAAAAGAACGGAGGCTAATAATTTTTTGAACGATCAAAACATTCCTTATATAAGTTATTTTAGTATTTTGCCATAGATTTTCGCTGTTAAATAAACGTTGCTCCTGTTAAAACACATTGGAGAACTGTTGTTGTAATTAATTTGAAACACGGTTGAAATAAACTGATGTTTTAAAACTTTGTTTTTGGTAACGTCTTCTGCTTTGAAGTTCTCCTCCTGCAGTTAATAAGTTTCATCGAAGTTCATCGAACTTAAACTTTTTAAAAGCATTTTGTATCTTTCATGTTTGGTACGTGAGTATTTTATCTACTTTGTAGACACGAAAATGTCTTGGATCAAAGTTTGAAACGCTTTTACTTTGTTTCTTATATTTTTTCGAAAATGATTGTTTTTTTGGTCAACGCCGCAAGGTAGCTGATCTTTCATTTCCCCGTGTCTGTCAGTCCGTCAGTAAGTAAGATCGCAGTTCTTCACGCCCCAGTTATACCCCCGTTGTTACTAACTTTAAATTTTTCAATTCAAAATCTGAAAGTTTAAAGCACAATGTTGATTTTTGGAAAATATATCACTTATGTGTGACGAAGTAAATATATTACAATAAAAAAAGAGTTCTCTTCATTCGAATGAATGCATTATGTTTTAATGTGCCCTCTCCCCCACCCTTTATTTTAACGTAGTGCATTCTGGGAGCAAAATGCTGCTAAAACTTATCAATAAGAACCAAGAAGCACATTAATTTTGGTTCCTCAAAAAACGGTCGAATTAGGTTTTACATGCGATAATATAACTTAGGCGGTTAACAGGGCTGGAAAAGCTGGAAAAAGCTTGTTTTTTAGAAATGGGCTGGAAAACCTGGGAAAAGATCTCTTTTTCAAGCTAAATATCACTATCTACAGCTGGTCGCTGTGCCCTAATGGAGCATAGTAAAGGGTAAAAAAACCTACTGAAGCGAAACGAAACAGTTCTTTCAAGAAACATACTACTACAAAGTCAGCCAAACCAAACAGCACTTCTGAAAATGAACTGCCAGTCGAATCATCCACTTTGGAGAAAAATTAAATGACTCTGGAGACTTTTGTTAGTTACTGATCAAATTAGAGCTGAAATTATTTGGGTGTTAAAGTGTATAGTGTCTGGCATTTCAAATAGATCTTGTGATGAGTTAAGTCAAGTGTTCCAAGTCATGTTTCCAGACAGTAAAATTGCCAAAGGTTTCAAGCTTGGTAGGCTTAAAGCCACCTATTTTGCAACCCATGGTATTACACCTTTGTTTAAAGCAATTTTGAAGGCATTAGTTCATAAATCTGAAGTATTAGTCATTTCCTTTGGTGAGAGTCTAAACGAAATATCTCAGTCATGTGAAATGGACATAGTGGTACGTTTCTGAGATGAGGTTGCTAAAATGATACAGGTTAGATACTGGGATTCGTCATTTTTCGGGCATGCTACGCATGGTGATTTATTGAAACATTGTCAAAACTCAACCAAAGATCTTGGCCCAAAAAGTTGTATCAAATCTTGATGGATGGACCTATATAACTTTAATATATATTAGTTTTATAACGAAGTAGTGAAAAGTCGAGAAGAAGTATCGTTACATAAGCTTATTGACATTGGCAGTTGCAATCTTCATGTTATCCCCGGAAGTTTTAAAACCAGCATGGAAAAAACATGGAATCTGAGGAAAGTTTTGAAAGCATCTTTTCAGATTCTGCACGATACACCAGCTAGACGTGAAGATTACGTTGTATTGTCGTAACAAAATCGAACACTTTTCCTTTAAACTTTTGTCCAACCAGGTAGAGGCCTATTTTATTAATGTAAATTGTTTTTTTCATTGTAATCTGGTTATTTTGGGCAATACTACAATTTATCTTCATCAAGTACCAATTTCTACTAATAACTTATTTCTTTACTTAAAAATTGGAAGCTGTTAAAGATGGATTGAAAATTTTACTTTTCGCTTTATCGTCATTATCAAAACATGTGAAGATTCTCCTGTATTGTTCTAGGTTAATAAGGTCAAATGTAGTTCCACATAACCACTTTATTTCTTTATATGTTCTCTTTGTCATATATAGGTTGAAGACAAATCTGTAGCTGATCGTTTATCAGATGTTTGATCAAATATGCAACAAATTGTTAAATTTTGGGAAAAGCTTCCTAAATCAAGGCGTTCTTCATCAAAAAGTCATGAAACTTTGCTTTCTGCTGTCTTCAATCTTGTCGCAGCTAAGCAGTTGATGTCTCTAGACTCTCTAATCTTCTCTCAAGAAAGGAAATGGAATTGGGATATGGTGTCAAACATGTCCTAACACAATTGAAAACAAAAGATACTGCTTCAGTTGCCTAGATTGCCACCTTTTTCAAAGAAGCACAATCAGCCACCATAATTCTTCTTGGGAAGCTCTTTGAGCGAAGTCCACTTTGATCAGATATCGTCAGATGTGCACGTATCTTTGATCCTGAAAGTCCTTAGAACATTAACATCCACTTCATTAGTACAAATAATGAAAACACTTCTGGTTCATCTGATGCAGTGCAATATTTTATCGCCTGCAGAGTGTGATAAGCTCACTGTAGAGTTCAAACAATCCCTTGAAGATGATCTAAAGCAAGAGCACTTGAAATTTCAGGAATTCGACCCCAATGCTAAACGTGTAGATGAATTCTTTTTTCACGAAATCAATATTGTCAGATACCAATCACTCTCTTTTGTGTATAAGTTGATCTTCACTTTTAGCCATGGCCAGCCTGCTGTTGAGAGAGGATTATAAACAATAATGTTCTTTCAAACAACATGAAAAATGAAACCATGGTTGCAAGGAAGACTATCTGTGATCACATGCATGCGAATGATCTGAAACCAAACACAATCGATGTCAACAACGATTATGATAAAGACAGCAAATGGTGCATCACGAAAGTGGAAAAGACGGAAAAGGATTGTCAGAAGGAGTTATTAAGTGCTGACATGAAAAAGCTGAGAACTCGATGCGATCAAATGAAAAAGACCATTGGTTTGTTGGATAAAGAAGTTGGTGAGTGCATTGAAGTAGCTGAGAAAAAACAAGACATGAGTGTATGTGTCCAAAGCCATTGGCTTAAAAGTGAGAAAACAGAGAAGGATTTAGAAAAATTAGAACAAGAACATCAAAATCTAGAAGCAAAGAAAAAAAAACTTTAATACTTACAGATTTGATTTAGGATTGAAGGCCACTGGTAGAGCCTAAAAATGTTGCGTTTTTGTTGTATTCTTCGAGTCTTCGTACAGTAAGATCGTTGACTCATTCTTTTCTTTAAGTTTGAATATTCTTTCAATGTACTTACAGCGTTGGCGTTTCTTTTAGGACAGCTTTATACAGCCGCATAATCGCCGCGTCGAATTAAACTCTTTATTAAATGCGACGAAAATTCGACTGTATAAAGTGAAAAATTAGTTAAGGACAGCTTTATACAGCCGCATAATCGCCGCGTCGAATTAAACTCTTTATTAAATGCGACGTAAATTCGACTGTATAAAGTGAAAATTTAATTAAGTGCGACATAATGAATTAAGTTCAGCAGAGTTTGTCGAATAAAACGGCAATCTTCGACATAAATTCGGCATCACTTTATACAGCCGCATAATCGTCGAATTTAATAACAGCTTGATTGAACTTTGTGAAAAAAGTGCATGAAAGTAGTGGACAGCGTGTAAGAAACACCCGATGATAAATTTATTCGACATCTATGCGGCTGTCTAAAGTCATGTCGAATTTTATATGCGGCAACAAAACCTGTATAAAGTGACTGTCGCATTTTTGTCGAATTTTACCCGAATTAAAGTAATTTAATTCGACACGGCGATTATGCGGCTGTATAAAGCTGTCCTAAGTGCGACATAATGAATTAAGTTCAACAGAGTTTGTCGAATAAAACGGCAATCTTCGACATAAATTCGGCATCACTTTATACAGCCGCATAATCGTCGAATTTAATAACAGCTTGATTGAACTTTGTGAAAAAAGTGCATGAAAGTAGTGGACAGCGTGTAAGAAACACCCGATGATAAATTTATTCGACATCTATGCGGCTGTCTAAAGTCATGTCGAATTTTATATGCGGCAACAAAACCTGTATAAAGTGACTGTCGCATTTTTGTCGAATTTTACCCGAATTAAAGTAATTTAATTCGACACGGCGATTATGCGGCTGTATAAAGCTGTCCTAAGTGCGACATAATGAATTAAGTTCAACAGAGTTTGTCGAATAAAACGGCAATCTTCGACATAAATTCGGCATCACTTTATACGGCCGCATAATCGTCGAATTTAATAACAGCTTGATTGAACTTCGTTAAAAAGGTGCACGAAAGTAGTGACAGCGTGTAAGAAACACTCGATGATAAATTCATTCGACATTTATGCGGCTGTCTAAAGCCATATTGAATTTGATATGCGGCAACAAAACCTGTATAAAGTGACTGTCGCATTTTTGTCGCATTTTACCCGAATAAAAGTAATTTAATTCGACACGGCGATTATGCGGCTGTATAAAGCTGTCCTAACTAAATAGATTAAAGCCTGGTTTTCACTGATCGTTTTAACCCTTAAAACGCAGCGATCTTAAGCCTAACCAGTTTTAAGGCTGAAGACAAATTATCAAAAATTTTACTGTTTTGCTCATGTGAGAACATAAAATGAACAGTTTTAAGGCTCAAAATATGTCTTAAGCCTCACAATAAAATATCAAAATTTTTTGATATTTTTGTCTTAACGCTTAAAACATTTTAATTGTTTGAATGAGTTACGTCAATTCCTAAAAGACAAAAACATTCGAATAATCAAAAAGTGGTGATATTGGTTCGCGAAGATGAGTCTTCTGACGTTGTAATTTAGGACCAACAATGGATAAAAGGTGTTCGTTCTGGTCTGGTGACATTCTCATAAAGCCAAAAAAAGTATTCACGGTCGGGCAGTTCTAGTTCTTTTGTCAGTACGTGAAAAAATCCTGAACTCTTTCTTTCTTGATGTAACTTTCTCGCCCAGAATCTTTTCGCTTTTCTTTTCTTTGTTGCGTTCATTTTCTTGTAAATATCGTCATACAGAATTGCTATTGAAATTGTCAAGGCTTTTTGCTGCTTGCTGACATAAATTTTGCAAATCACGATTTTCTTGAGGTTCAATTTACAAAAAATTTGTTCCTTAATTCATTCTCCTGCAAACAATTTATACAAATAAGGTGACATATTTTACTTGCCTATTTAAATCAGGATTAATCCAACCTATATACAAACCTTCCTTTAATTTTAGTTGCCATTTTGTTAGGTTCCACTAGTCCTTAAAATATTGATATTTTCATTATCAGTATGGAAACAATCGTTATTGAAGGAGTGTTCACCTACAAAATCCGTCCCTTGAAACAAATTCCTTTCCCATCAAGGAGTGTTGCTTAGCAAGACAGGTTGCTTTATTCTGCCTTGTGGAATTTTATTTGAGGGATCATTTACAGCGATGATGGCCAGCAATCTTCTTAATTCTGAATGCGAAAGATTCTGGTCAATGAGAGGATCCATTTATTATCATTAGCAGGAATGCCTTTAAGTTTGGTTGACGGTATGGGATGTGCAGTGTTTTAAATTTACGACTGTTGGATTTGATTTTTGTTCGGAATCAGGAAAATTCAATACCACATAATGTAGTCGTCATTTTCTACATTTTTGTGCCATTATGAAAAATATTTGAATATCAAACAATAGTAGTAACACCGTCAAATGTAGTAAATTTTCTACGACAAATATAGTAATTCCGTTAATTGTAGTAAAAATTTAATCAATTCATTTTTTTTATGAAAGGTACCGTACTAACAGTTGAGGACACGGCATTATTCCCAGTAAAATCCTATGCGTAGCGAAAATTTATACTAAATTACTACAATTTACATCATCTTTGATTTGACTTCGCTAGCCTCGGCGTCACAGGACAGTGATTCAGCTAGCTTGTTGTTTAAAATTGTTCGGCTACCCCGGATACATATGCAGACTGAATGCATCAATGAAAAGGCGATTTTTCTCTTGATCCATGATGCTATGAGGTCGTAACGGCTTTTTCTTTTCTCTGAGATCAATTCTGCCAATCGCTTATAAAATTTGCTGCATTCTCGGCCCATGCCCCCAGTTGCAGAAAAAATCAGTGGTGTGAACGTACCATGTTCAACTTCGAGGATACGTTCATTATAAAGCTTCTTCTTCTCTCGTTCATTCGCTTCATACGTCTTCGCAGTACTTTGGTTACAATACCGTGCGGCGTTTGGGTTGAACACCCTTATGTCAAAAAATGCCACTTGACTATTGCACCAAAAACTGCGGGAACTGATGTCACTTCTAGCTTCCACGTTCGTATTCACCCCTTGGAACCCGGTTTCTTCACCTGTAAGTTGTTGTAATACAGGCTCTATTTTCACATCTTTGCAAACCTCGTTTAAGAGTGAAGCTGTTATGTTTCGAAGCTGATTATGTCGTAATGATATAAAACCACCTTTCTTGCAGGACAGTGCATGTTGTATGGTAAAGGTTGTTCCACACTCACACTTTTCAGGTAAACGAGTTAGTGACCATCCATATCTAATACGGATCAAATCCCAAAATTGTTGCTTGTTTAGAACGTAACCCTCGTCTTTTAATGGCAACGTATTTAGCCATAGGGATGCACCATTTTCTTGGTTTAGTTTAATCAGCCGTTTTTGGTTTTCGTCTAGATGTGAATTTAAATGCAGCAACTTAGCCTGGTTTCTTTGAAGTTTATCTTTACGAATTTTGTTCTTCAAATTTGCTGTACCAATAGATGTTGTATCATACTGGACTACTTGGTTGACGATGTTGGATTGAAATGATTTGATCTACACTTTTAAGATGTTCAGAGATGTTCGGTATTGTTCTCATATAGTACGTAAGTTTGTGCTTATAACCGCTAACAAAGCAGCTATATGCAGCTTGAGGCTCAATTCTTGCGATCTTTGATAGCATTGCTAACTCTTCCAACCAGGTGTTTACTTTCTGTTTCATGTATTCGTCTTTGTATGCCTTCGAACCCAAAACAGCACCGAGATGTCTATTACCACTTGACGTTATCTTGATGTCACTTTCTCGGAATATTAGTTTCGCGTTTTGTAACTGTTCTTCTTTTACGATTAACCAGGATTTACTGGCTTCAGGAAAATAGCCAAATTTGGGACCGATACGGCAAAGTAGTTTCCACCAAGACAATAGATCTTTAAAAGTCTGTCAAATGTAGTAAGCCTACGACAAATGTAGTAAACACCTTTAAGTTTGGAATGAGCCATAATTAGGCCAAACACGTGAAGGTCTTCACCAGGTAACTTTTCAAAGGCTATCAGGTGGCCGCATAATTAAAACCAAAATCGCGCATGCGCAGCAAAAAAATACTAATATGAGCTGAATGAGACGTAATTAGGAAAAACACATTAAGGTCTTCGCCAAGTAATTTTTATCAGTTAATCCTGTTTACACTTTCTAAATGAAAATTGCCATTAATTTAAGCTTAGGAGATAAACAAAGGTCGACAATGCTTCATGCGAGTTTCAAATGAGTTAATTTAGAATCTATTTCGTTTTGTATATATTGCAAATTGGAATGCTATTACCATTTTGTGACATAGAACAATTGTTTTAAATACAAAACAGCTGGAATTTTTTACTATCATGTACAAAAGGAAGGGAATCCAATCATAAAACCAGTCTGACATGGGTAATCTGCACACAGTTTCTGATCTTTTACAGGATGACGTATCTATTCGGGGTAATATGCGCATGACTGTGGAATATACGCATGCGTCGTACTCACAAGTGTGACATCTGATATCATCATCAATCAACCAGTTTCAGTTAAGATTTTCGAAACACAGATTGCTGGTGCTTTCAGAGGAAAGCCTGTTCATACTTAAAGCATACAAGATTTGTTCACCCCTATTATTTCGTTTTTATTAGGTTCGGACAGTACCTAGAAGAATTAAATAAGAAAAACTCTAATATAATTACTAACTTGGAAGATCATTTAATCATGTAAGAAGTTTCCAAAAAATTAAAGTTCCTTGATTGCCTGATACTGTTGTCAAACAATACTTATATATCCTGCATGACACCTGCATCCCTTGCCCATGTGCTAAATTCACAGGATTTTGATTGACAGTGACAGAACATGAGCTCAGAGCGATAATTAAGAAAATAACAACAATTAAAATTTTGAAAATGTAGAGTTTTTTTGTCCAGGGACCGAAATATTTATGTCGAGATACGCGGGTGTCCAGTTAGAAATGTTGTGATAGCAAGTGGAATTTCCATTCAAAAACAGCGAATCTGGTAGGAGCGAAAGAATAACCTAAGCCCGACTTTTTTTGCGTCAGTAAAATTTTGGGAAAATGGATGAAATCTAAAATCGCTAAAATAAGGCGACGCAAAAAAAGTCGGCCTAAGGTATGTCGATTTAGCGGGAAGCAACTGCATACTTTTAAAACGTTTGGAAATGGATCATCAGCAAAAAACGATAAGAACATAAGACGTCATTTCTGACAATCGATATAATTTTTCGAACGTTTTTTTCTTCTTGAGGCTAACGGAGGCTTACGACAATTTTCTTAAAAACAAAGTTCGTAATTAAGTCGAACAAGAGCCAGATGGCGCAAAACGGTAGCAGCAAAAATACTTGCCACAAGAATACTTTTAAATTTGAAATTTTACTTAAAGTTCTTAAACGTTCTGTAAACGTTATTTCTTGAAATATCTTACTGGTGGAAAACAGGCATAAACGATAATAATGTTTAAAATTACTAACTCGTGTAAATAGGGTCTAATTGTAACACACCAGCAATTTAATTTATTAGAGGACAAAAGAATTATACATGCATGAGCTGTTTATAACGTACGTTTTTTTATAAGAGCTTATGTAGAAAAAAAACTCGCTTCTTCGAAAAACAAATGTATGTTTTGAATTATAATTTCTTGAAACCGAAAATGAATTCGAACAGATAACTGCCTTTTTTTAACTCGATTTTTGAAAACCTTGATGATAAAAGACAGAACAGATAACTAACAAACGTAGAAAGTAACAAGAAAGTCTGATCTGTGCTTTTCTGACACGAAACACATATCTATTTTCAAGTGCCAAAGTACATTGATTCAGTACCATAAGTAACTAAAAGTCCCAGCTTTATGTAGACCTATTTGATTAATATCCATTCCTTCATCAATTAAGTGATAAAATATCAAAGAAAACGTATTTTAAATGTATGTGATTTAAAACCTTCGAAAATTCAAAAGGCTGCGTTCGTTCACTAGAATGTATATTGAGTTTTTAACGGGGACTAGCAGACTCTAAATCGCAAACTAATTGCCATTTCGGCCGGAGGAGGAGGAGGAGGAGTAGTAGGAGTCCACGGGTGTTTTAATACGGTATTCGCTATCGCTGCTACCGTAAAAAGGACAAACAGGGTTAGGTCAATTCTGATGAAAATTTACTGGTAGAACAACTTTGTAGCTACTAATAATCGAATTTGAAGGTCAAGTTGCGCATAAGATCAAATTAAGGCAATTTTCGACCAAATTTTGAAAATTACTTGTATAAAAAGCTAAAACTTTTTGCTGTCTTGATCTTCTTTGGGAAATGATGTTTTTTCATTAATTGAAAATTGCGCGAATATTTTTCGAAACTCGTTTTTCTACAATAGGTGGTCTCAAATTTATCATCCATCTTTGCTAATAAACAAATAAATCACATACATATGGTTAAACACCTAATTGATTGTTAAGAAATCAATAATGAGTTTTTCCAAACTTTCGATTTTCTCTTCTTCTACTTTTCCATTTCCTACAAAAATTACATCACGAGAAAAATCAAAAAACAAGGATTCCATAGATATAAAATTTACAAAAATTAATCGGATATTTTCTTCAAAAATGCGATGAAAATGTTTGTTGCCAATTTTTTGAAACACATTGTACACTGTTATTTACATCTTGGGAATTTAGGTAATACCATTTTTTGTAAATGACAGTGTATATAATTTGAATTTTTAGTTTTTAAAAATAATGCCTGAAGATGTAAAAGTTTTTTTACGAAAAACTTCGCAATAAAAATTGATGTTATAAATATTGTTTCTTCGTTTTAATATTCAAACAATAGCTTCGTTATTTATATGCATACAGTGGAGTTTCTACAAACAAAAGTTTTGCAGTTAACATAATTTCACCTCAGGATTATAAAATGCACGTGCGAAACACTAGTCTTAATAAAATCGATCTTCTCACTTCGGCAAATTTTTATCTTTGGAGTTTTGTCATAATTCGGCAATAGTAAAATCAATAGAAAAATATTTCAGCGTAGGTGCTATGGTACAGCTGTTGTTACAGATGCCTAATTGAAACAAAAAACATAAATGACTGCCTATCATTAAGACTGTCATATTACCATGTACTCAACTGATTAACTTTGATGCCGTTTCTGCATTGAAGAATGTAAATAAAAACTAACGCTATTAAATTGTTCCGTGTGCAAATTTTCATTACAATTGATCAGCTTTCAAAATTTGGTCTAAGTTGGCCTAATTCAATCTTATGAATAACTTGACCTTCACACTCGAAATCAGTAGTACAAAGTTGTTCCATAATAATAAATTTTGATCAGAATTGAACAATTTTCAAAATTTGCCTCAAATTTGCCTTTTTGCACTTATTCGACTAAATTATGGAATTTTGTATTCAAATTCAAAACTAGCACTATAAACTTCTTCCACGTGCAAAGAATTCAAAGAAGACTCGACATGTTATTACTTGGAAATACCCTAAATAATGAATGGTTGGTTTGCTATTCAAAATATTTTTTAATCAAAATAGACACAATAAATCGTGAGAAATTATTGAAAACTTTAGTCACTCGAATCTTTTAAAGCAATATAATAATATCGAGTTAGTTACTTGACTTGATTTATTTGAAAAGTGAAGTTCGAGTTAGTAACTCGAAGTTAAAATTTGACTTTGTTAATTTCGAGTTAGTCACTCAAATTGTAAAAGTGACAAATATATTTTCGAGTTAGTAACTCTAAGCGCTATCGGAAATTAAAATTCTCGAGTTAATAAAAGAATATATAGAATACACACACCATGGAAGATGAATATTCCGAGTACACTACTACTACTTCGCTTTTACTGTTACTCTGTTGAAATCAACAATCTTCTCTCATTTGTTTCCTTTCTTTCTTTTATTCATTACTCATGGATCTGATTAAAATAAAATGGATTTCTGTTTACGATGTTGTAAGAACTTCAAAAATACCTTCAGATAAGGATAAAGCTGTTCCAATCTTCTGCTTATCTTCAAACAACACCGACACAATCCATGATTTTTGATCGTTTAAAAAGCTAGTCATTGCCGCAACATTTTAAAGAATCTTCGGATAATCAAAAGACTTATTAATTGATAAGTACAACATATGTCTGAACAATATCTTTTAGTCCAACTAAATTTAATTAAACGCACTAGATTTAACCTTATCTTTAGAGAAATCAATTAAGTGGGTTGGTACAAATTTTAAAGCTATGTAAAAAAACAAACAAACAAAAAACAAAAAAACTTCAGTCTAAACAGACGTTCTGAATGTTTATACGTTTGCAAAAACTTTGTTAAATAATGATTAACATGGTTAAACTTCGTTTGGCTTATCTGTTGGTTTTATGGATACTTCTCTCATTCATCAACTGTAAGTAAAGTATCATATTCTCTTCTTGAAATAAGAACTTCTGGTGACGCTATTTGTAATTGTTCCTTACTGTAATAGAACGAATTTTTAGTAGTTCCCGATATCAAGAAAAACTGACTTCAACTTTGCAGTCAGTAATGACTCAATTATCTGTGATATAACTATAGTTTCGAACAACCAATAATAAACATTTGTTGCATTAGTTTTTAAAACTATATATTAGGTTAGTGTAAAACACTGTGGAGGCCGCAGTTTAATTACCGAAACTTTGTAACGCGAAATTATATTTTTTTGATTTGCGAAAAAAGGAAATCAACAATATTTTGAAAAGAGCACGAGATCGTCGATTTGGATTGAATATTTGGACTGATAATTGTCCAGCTCAAATCCATAATTTCACCATTGTAGCAGTGCTCGCCTCGTTTTCATTTTGAATAATAATGTCATCTGTATCATTGACAAAGAATGATGATACTCCGGGAGAAAATTATTTTACGAAATTCTTTTACATTGATGAATTACGTAATAATTATAAAGATTATAATGAGGCAAGGGCTGCGATGAGACAGTTTATGAATTTCTGGATAGGAGTATGGGATTGTTTCCCATGGCAGTACCATTACGGCCAATCAGACATTTAGCTTTTTATTCCCAAAAATTTGAAATTCTTCTTCTCAGATCTGCTTTTCAGCCTCTCAGATCGAAAACTCAGCTTCTCAGATCGAAAACTCAGCTTCTCAGATCTTCTTTTCTGCTTCTCAGATCAACTTTTCAGAAATTTGCTTCTCAGAAATTTATTTTCAGCTTCTCAGAATTTGTTTTGTTGAATGTTAGTTTTTGAAAAATCTGCTTTTCAGCTTTTTGGATTTAACTTCTTAGGTTTTTAGGTATCTACTTTTCACTGATCTAAATATTTTCAATAACGCATGCACTTGAGGCCTGCCATTGTTTTATAAACAATTGGCACCACCCTGATTGGCTGGTTACATCAGACATATCAATATAGAAACTGGCAGAAAAACAACACAGAGAAACCACACAAACACACAGTCAGCTGAGCAACACACATGTTGTGCATGTGCATGAATGAATGATATATTTTTGTTGTTTTTTTTTGTTCATGTTCAACTTTATGCCCGCATAACTCACTTGACGCATCAAAACAAAAGCAATACATAATCATGTTGTGGTGTAGCTTTATTTGATCGCTTCAAAGCGTTTTTTTTCCTTTCCTTCCTCCTCCATCATCAGTAACAAAATGTGTAAACAAACCGCCACGTTTTAACCCGCCATGTTGTTATGATTCCTCATGGCAGCGACATGCAATGCATTATGGGAAATAAAAAGTGAATCTCGAAAAGACGAATCCGAAAACGCAGAAACCGAAAATGTAAACAGCACTCCCTCGCAGGGTAAGGTAATTCATGAAGGAGTGAAAACTGATTTTGTTGAACTTTATATAATAGCTGTTGCGATTAATAAGCATGAAATATGCAAATTTATACTTGGCCGCAATGGCACGGTCATTGTTTCCCAACATTCACCTTAATTACCTTGATGATTAATATACTTAATATCCCCTTTACCACTCAAATTTACCGGTAGACGTTCTGGTTTTCTCAGAATCTGATGGTAAGGATCACGAAAGGCGCTATGCAAACTGAGTTATTCATTCAAGCAAATAATGTGTCTGCTTCTGAGATTCCTATCAAAAAACTAAACAAGAGGCCAAGAGGCCTGAAGGTCAGCACTTTCGCCAAAGTTGAAAAATGTTTGACTGTGAAGCAGAATGAAATAATCATGTTTTTGTTCCAGGAAGGTCAAAATAGGAATTCATGAGATAACTGAAGTAATAGTGATGTAATAGTGGGAATAAGACATTCAATGATAAAAACCAAACAGGTGTGCTCTCAAAATTGTGTCCATGTACCAGTGTCATTGTAACAAAACTTAATTCAAAATAATGTGTATCTAGAAATTAAAGATACAAAGCATATCAAACACTTATCAATGTCTTGTTGAGTTTTGTGTACAGTTTTATGTATGCTATATCTAAGGACGTCTTTACAATGAAACAAATGGGATTATCTTTGAAGTGAATTGAATAAAATCGGATTGCGAATAAAACAGGCTTGTATTAAAATCAAAAGAAGTAATCATGAAGTAAATTTCATGCAGACTGTAATGATAACAAAGAATTCAAAGTGACAAGACAAGAGTTCAGAAACAAACGTCTCACACACATTAAAAAGATAACTGATATATTAAAAAAAACATATACAAGTGCTTGTATGAGTGGTAATGTCATTCATAATTTTTGCCCTTCTTCACTGAAAATGAAAATAAAAGCATGCAAAAACAACTGCAGATTATTTTAAAAATTAAAAAATCAAAAGGGACTGCTGGTCATGCAGAGAGAGTGTAAAAACAATTTAAAAATACGTGACGAAATTGAAAACAAAAATGACAAGACTTTATAAATATGTGAGGAGCTTTTCTGCTTAAATGACTACGCATAGGTATTTTGTTCATTAAAATGTTGAAAAAAAGGATGTAGAGTTTATAAACATATATATTTCGTTCTTTTGCTTGATAAATACTACATTACATTACACTTACATGAGTATTTAAATGCTTTATAAACTTCAAGATGCTGTCTGTTTATTTTTGTGTGGATGACTAGGTAAATTTCTCATTTTATAATTATTATTTTAGAAAGGGTAAAGTAACATTGAAAACTCGTTTATATTGATGGACACATTTTTACGAATACATAAAAAATAACACATATCCGATGTACTGAATGTAGGAGGTCGTTTTGGAGGCAGCAGAGCTCTCTCTATCTCCAGGTCTGACCAATATAGCACAAAACACAAAATCTAACTGAACAGTATACAAACAGGTTCAAGAATTATAGTATACGGTGATAATATTACCATCCCTTTACTTCTTTGGTGAAAAATAACCCTTCCTGTACCTTTTATTTCCAAAACGATATCTGTGTGACGGACTTAAAACCATTAAGCCCATGTTTTAATTTCAAGCCGCACTCACCCTGATAAAATAGCTGTAATTATAAATTACCTGAAAAACCTAAATCAAGCCACGATTAGTAAACAATAATAAGACGCCTAGTCTCGTAATCGAGCAAAATACTAACAAATATAACAAATGTCAAATATTTTCATCTTTTTCTTCTTTCTTTCGTACGTTGATACTTTTCTACTCGTGTAGAATTTATTGCATTCGAAGCGGATTTAATCATTGACCGCCATTCGGAACGATTTTGAACAGTTCTATTCCAGCTTTCAAGAATGTTACCTTTCTTCATGATGTATTTCAAATTGTCCTTAAATCGAAGTTTGGGTCGACCAACAGAGCGTGAACCTTCAGCTAGTTCTCCATAAAATAATGACTTAACAGTTCGTTCATTTCCCATTCGACAGACATGACCAAGCCACCGTAAACGGTTCTGAGCAAGCAAGATTTCAATGTCATCAACATTCGAGCGAGCTAAAACATTTTCATTGCTCACAAAGTCGTTCCAACGTATTTTCAAAATTGATCTCAAATGTCTTTGTTGAACAGTACGCAGCTGTTTTATATCGTGTGCATACAATGTCCATGTCTCACTGCCATACAGTAGAATGGGTAGAAGGCATTGCTTGTAGACACTTATCTTGGTATTTATTATATTTTAGTAAACAGCCTCTAGTGATAACGATTATAAGAATGCCAGTGACAAAGTTTGTTTCAATGTGTATGATAACATTGCCTGGAAAAAACACCTAAAATATTTAATTTTTTACGCATCCTGCAAAGTATATTGTTGTATTGTCAAAATGTTTTTGTTTACCTTAAATTATAAAATAGAATAATGCATTTTTTTTTAGTGTATGAATTCCAGATTCATTTCGTATCAGCTAATGGCGTGGATAACAGCACCTGTGGTTACATTACTGAACCTTGTCGATCATTGGGTTATACCTACTACAACAAAGCGGAAGAAAATGATGTGATAATTCTTATGAATTCAAAGTGTGATAGGTATGTGATTAATGAGACTATTTTATTGTCTAGTTCTGTCATCCGCATTAAGGGAATGAATAAGAATGGCTGCGTACCAACAATTACTGCAAGCAAGGGAAAAACAATATTTGACATACAAAGGAATGTAACGAATATTAACATCTCTATAGAAAGCCTGGAATTTTTGAATGTTACTTTAGCAAGTAGTACGTTTCAAGCATTAGACATCAACATTACTAACTGTTACATTAAGGGCTTGACGGAAAAAGTTTTTCTTGAAGTCAATGTATCTGATCAGTCGCAATCATTGAATCAGAGAATCTTTTCCATTCACAATACAACAGTCACTTCCGCAGCATTAATAGTGTCAGGTCTTGATAAACACAAAAATTCCATTGTAAAAATTACCGACTCCAAATTTTTTCATGATTCAGTAATCAATATCATGAATTTTGAAAAATTTATTTTGAGTCGATGTCAATTCAAAGGACAAATGAACATGCAACAATACATAATTGAAGCTGAGAATGTGAGCACTATTGAAATAAATGACGTGTTGTTCCGTGACGTCACTTGTGGAGGACTTTTAAATGCCACAAACTCTAAATGTGTCATTCAAAATTTAACAGTAGGGCATGTTCTTGCAAATTTAGATTTGTTTCATGTCATAAATGATACAGCCATTTTATCGGATATAACCTTTAGTAATGTGAAATGTGAAGAAATCATTGTAACTGGAAACCAGTACTCAGTATCATTAAAAAACATTACTATTGAACATTCGATAATAACGTATTCTGGCATTCGTTTACATAATATTAAACACCTCAAAATGACTGAGGTGAACTTTGACAACTGCTCAGCTTGGGGAACTGTCAGAATTACTCACGTAACATCAACAGTTTTATCCAAGATTCATATTAAAAACACAAAAACCGACAACAGTTATCTATATTTTTGGGAAGTAAAAAATATCAATATGACGGGGATAGACTTGGAAAACGGAACAGTGGGAGATATTGGTGTTTATTTCAATAAAATAGAATCAGCAATTTTATCCAAGATTCATATTAAAAACACAAAAACCGACAACAAGTATCTATATTTTAGGGAAGTAGAAAATATCAATATGACGGGGATAGACTTGGAAAACGGAACAGTGGGACGTATTGGTGTTTATTTCCATAAAATAGAATCAGCAATTTTAGCCAAGATTCATATTAAAAACACAAAAACCGACAACAGTTATTTAGATTTTAGGGAAGTAGAAAATATCAATATGACGGGGATAGACTTGGAAAACGGAACAGTGGGACGTATTGGTGTTTATTTCCATAAAATAGAATCAGCAATTTTAGCCAAGATTCATATTAAAAACACAAAAACCGACAACAGTTATCTAGGTTTTAGGGAAGTAGAAAATATCAATATGACGGGGATAGACTTGGAAAACGGAACAGTGGGACGTATGGGTGTTTATTTCCATAAAATAGAATCAGCAATTTTAGCCAAGATTCATATTAAAAACACAAAAACCGACAACAGTTATCTAGATTTTAGGGAAGTAGAAAATATCAATATGACGGGGATAGACTTGGAAAACGGAACAGTGGGACGTATGGGTGTTTATTTCCATAAAATAGAATCAGCAATTTTAGCCAAGATTCATATTAAAAACACAAAAACCGACAACAGTTATCTAGATTTTTGGGAAGTAGAAAATATCAATATGACGGGGATAGACTTGGAAAACGGAACAGTGGGACGTATTGGTGTTTATTTCCATAAAATAGAATCAGCAATTTTAGCCAAGATTCATATTAAAAACACAAAAACCGGCAACAGTTATCTAGATTTTTGGGAAGTAGAAAATATCAATATGACGGGGATAGACTTGGAAAACGGAACATCAGGGATTTATGCTGTTAAACTTCAATCAGTTACAACATTGATTATATCAATGCTCCACATCGAACAAATAAATGCAAATACATTCATACATCTAACTGAAGTTGACAACACCAATATTTCGGAAATTTCAATCACAAGCACAAAGAGTGGTCGTTGCATAGAGATAGTTGATTCAAAATTAGCGTCATTGTCTGGTATTTTAATAACTAACATGATATCAAATAAGAGAATGTTCATACTACATAAAGTTCGGAAATTCATCATGTCTAATTTTAATCTTCAGAATTCTGAAACAAGAAACGTTTTCTTTAGTTCACCTGATCTACTTTTGTACATACCTAAGACTGTCATGACTAAGACTGAAGATAAATCATTTTCGGTTGTAACGAAAGAAAGGAAAGAAAAAAAACTTATGATGGAGAAAACATTAGAAAACATTTTGCGGTTCAACATAACAGCGTACAACATAATAAACTTGACAAAATATGTTGGTACAGAACGTCTTAGAGAATTAATAAATAATCAAGTAAAAGCTATGATGAAGAGAGTCAAGTCACTAGAACAAACCAGCTTTCATTTAACAAACATTAACTTAAGGAATGTAACATTTAGACATGTATTAGAAACAAGAAATGCCTATATACAGATAAACAACCTGAACATCAGCTACTCCAAAGTTGAAAGAGCATTTAATTTTGAGGAATGTGATGCTGTATTTATTTCTGTCATAATTAGCTGTAACGAAGGCATCAGAGCTGTAAATTCCAACATATCCATTCAAAATTCATTTTTCAACGTTTCTGAAACTGCAGTATACTACGATAATTTCAAAGCCTCTGTTAGTACCATCAATATGTGGAATGTGGAGATACTTTCTTTTAGCAAAAAAGAACCAACAATTGTAATTAAAGGAGATCACTTTACCAACATAGAAATACATCATGTGGACGTTCATTTGAAACAAGTAATGCTGGAGTTACCTGTAATAAAACTTCGTACAAAAGGAGATGTTATTTCAAGTATCTTAAACTTTACTAATTCAAGTTTATCATGTCCCGAAAATAATCTTCCTCGCTATACCATTCAGGCAGAAGACGTCTTCCGCTTTGAATATTATTGCAAACCATGCGAGAGAGGTTTTTACACAGTTAATGATCGAAACATCAATTTTTCTTTAAACACGAATCATAACATGGTAACAAATTTAAAAAAAAAACCTATTTTAGAAGATGGCATTACTAATTTAACATACAGTGATACCACAACCATATCGACCTGGACCATAAAGGGAATCCCAAAAAAGTATTGTAAAAAATGTCCCAGTGGTGGAACATGTATTGACAGAATGGAAAGCAACGATAACTATTGGGGCTTACTTAATGAATCCACCGGAAACGTTACGTTTCACCATTGTCCCGATGGTTATTGTTGCTCCAAAAATACAAACGCATGTCAATCGTATAATACTTGTAATTCACATCGCATTGGAATGTTATGCAGCAAATGCCAGGTTGGTTATTATGTGGATTATTTTTCACCGAACTGTCAGCCTGCAGCCAGCTGTAAACATCCTTCCATTTTTTGGCTGCTATTCATTTTAACCTCTCTATTATACGTTCTTGTTGTTGGATATTTAGACCAACTGAAAACGCTTTCTGATTTCTTAAAAAAAATCTTTTATTCCTTAAAATGTCTGAAGCACTTTAAAAGGGACACAAAAAAAGAGGAACTCAATATTGAAACTATTGAGCTTAAAAAATACAGCTCAACAAACAAGATCAATGACGAAAGCATAGGGGAATTTCTTCCTAATCAAATAACATTATCCCAAGAACCAGTTGAAGATAAATGCCGCTGGAGTGGGATATTCAACATACTGGTTAGTTTTTATCAGTTAAAGGAGTTGATAACCATTGATTTGAGCTTCAAGTATTCTCAATCATCAATAAGCTCTTTTCTGGAAAATGTATTTAATTTAGATTTCATCAAACTTTCTGGCCATTTTTGCCCGTCATCAACGTTTAATGATTTGCAAAAGTATATTGTCAAGGATCTTCTTTTTACTCTTGGAATGATTGCTCCAGTCCTTATATTAGCTATATCAATGCATACGGTGTTTACACGGAAGAATTCAAAAAGAGCATCAGTAACTGTTGAGGATACAGAAGGACAGGAAGACCTCGAAGGATGTAGTAGCGCCGTTGTTCCAGAAAAATTTAGTAATACAGATAATCTTCAAAAACATGATATTTACGCGTCGCGGCACCAACCAGAAAACATATCGTTTCTAACACGATGTTACTCTTGTTTGTTGCGCGTACTTGCAATGCGATATAAAAACCTGTCGACCTTTTCTTTGGTAATGATTCATTGTGTTACCATCGGCAATGCTGATGTTCTTTATGTATTCAGTGAATTGAAATGTTGGGGATTTACACAGTTTGTTTCATCCTCATTTCTTGCTTTATGGGTTGTTCCTTTTCCGCTTTCCCTATTTTTATCATTACATTTGCTAAAGTCACAGTACATATCCTCCGAACGATTTCTCATCTTCATGTTTGTCCCTGCAATCGTACCGTTCTATTTCATGTGGAAAGTTTGCAGTGACGTTTGTAATCTCCATATTGAAGAGAATAAATTAAAGTCAACAATCAGTTTAATTTTTGAGCAACCATATAAAAACAACATCATGTATTGGCATTCGTGGTTGCTTTATCAAAGATTAATCATGGCGTGTGTGGTTGTGTTTTGCATCGACCCTATTTTTCGACTGTCTTTTATTTTTCCTCTTTTGGTTTTGTTCTTGTTAGTTCACCTTCATCTAAAACCATACAAAGACGATTTGGTTAATCAACTCGAAACAGTATCTATTTCACTGTTAATTATTTTTGCAGGTGTCAACACACTACGTTCAATTTTGTACGTTTACAGAATTGATAACGATCAATCAATCACGTCCGTGTTGAAGATCTATGATGGAATTGACGCAATACTGACGCCTATTTCGTTTCTGATATTATATTTCACTTTCCAGGGATTTTTGAAGATTTGGCAGAAGTATCGGGAGAGTTTGATTTCAAGGAGCAGGAAAAAATTAATTTGATAATCTATTGTAACTTAACGTCTTTCTTGATTTTGATTTTTCTTGTGGTTTGTATATGGACATCACCTGAATGAATATTACTTTGTTATTTAGATTCAACTTCCTTTTTGGTCGCGTTGATGACAAACAGTGCTTAGATCAGTATTTTTTAAGGATAAAGTCAAAATGAAATCTTCTTATTTTCAAATATGTTACCTTAAAGAACATGTATAATTTCAGTTATTTCCATACGTTAGATATTCATAGGGACCATTAACATTTGTTATGAGCATACGTACTACAGCAGGTAAGTTTCAACTTGTTGAAAAGAAATGACGTAAATACGTGAAAAGTGTCATTATAAGCCGTCCAGTATTTTGAGTTGTCAAATTATTTTGTTATTTACTTAATATTATCTGTATATTTTATCTTTAATATTGAATTGAGTGTTGTCCTTGTATTTAAGACTATAACGCGTTCATTAAAATCTTTTCCTGCTGTCACGTGTTAACGGCTTCTACCTTCTATAATGGAATTAAATTTTTGTCGAGTAATTGTTTTGGTAATTGAATTAAGACCTTTTATTTGCATTCCGTGTATGTGATGGAGTATAGTGCCTACCTCTATGATTTTTTTTTAAAGAAAATGACAAATCCAATGAAAATTCTGTATCAAAATAAAAATTACATGTGTTTTATCTGAAGTTGGACATAGCGTATTTCAACTGTAAACTCAGCGCATAGTAAGTGTTGTGCACATGCTTGAAATTTAATGTTGACTTTGTGCATTTCCTTGGGATGAGATCCTATAGTACACGATTGAGCTTTTCAGACGATTTCACTGCATATCTATGATAGGAACACTTTAAATACATTTTTTCTTTATCAGCAGATCAAACGAAACGTGGTGACTGAATCAAGATGGCTGGATGATGATGGCAAAAGCTAATAACAAGTAAAAGATATAACAGGATAAAACTCCATTCTCGTTATCTCAAACTTGAGGCTCTCTTGAACAAAAATCTTGATCCTGTCAACATGTATAACTTCGACAGCTACAATCTCTCCCTCTATCACAAACTCTACTATCTTAAGACTTACGCTACATCCAGCTAATTTTTAGTCCCTAGAGAAGAACTACAGTCCTTATCTTAAACTTTTCACAAAGCCCTGCTTATAAAAACCAGTCGATCCAAAATGCTATTCAAGTCTTTGAATCTTCGAAAGCTTTTAGAACGTTTTTAATCTTTATAATTTAGGGTATCTTTTCACAATTTTTTATGTCTACAACAAGTAAAACATTAAAATACGATATCTGAAACATTTCCTGTCGCGCCAGCTCGAAAATCTCAAACTTTTTATTCAGTCTATTGAGAGCTCGAGATGGCAGCACTTTGTATTTCATAGCTTTATAGTTTTATATTTCAGAAATCAAAAGTAGTAATACAAATCCCTGATTGTCGGAGGATTTTCAATTTCTCGTAGATTTCTGGAGTGCCTTAGCGAGAATCTAAAGGCTGAAATACACTATCATTTTTCAATGATCATTTTTCAATTATCATTGAAAAATGACAGTGTATTCAGAAAAAAATGTCATTTTTTATACTCTCATTTTCAATGACATTGAAAAATGATAAGTTGAACATGTTCAACTTTTAATTTTTCAATGTCATTTTTTTTCTATTGTTTCGAATCGAATCTATTGTTTTCACGCACGTGTTCGTTGCGCACGCGATGTGATTTTAGACACTTACATAAACAAAAATAATATATTGAAGACTTTTACACGCGAAAATGAGAACGCAAAAAGCAACTGAAACATTTATTGAAATTTGGAGGAGTCAACCAAGTTAATCGCATGTAAATAGCTTCGAAAAATTCAAGGATGAACTGGGACAATGTGCTTTAACTTGAACAGGGATTGGGTCTCGTATTTTTTTCGTAATATCACCGTCTATGAGATGAAGCAGCTCATCGAAAATATTCGGTGGCATTCTTAAAAATCTCGTATATTCTGCGATTTCCCCCACACGTAGTTCATGCATGAGGGTATTATAGATGCCAAGTTCATTTCGTCTATTTTGGCCATGCCTTTACCCATGCACTTTTTTTTTTGGTTTTCTGCGTTCAAATCTCTTTTTTGATAAAATGTAAACAACGACAGCAGCTGCTGTTTCTTCTTCAGGGTCCATGTTTGTAATTTTCAATGATAGTGTATTTGCGCAAAAATTTTTAATTTTCAATGTCATTGGAATGTATCATTGAAAAATGATCATTGAAAAATGATAGTGTATTTCAGCCTTAAGTTGATGCCTAATTACTAATTACCTAATTTCCGGTAATTAAACTTTTGTTAATATCAATTAATTTTCCTTTAAAGGTTTTATCAAGTAAACGAATATTTAAGGATGGTTTGTGTTTTATTTCTGAATCATCATTCAGTGAATTTTCCAGAAATTAACAATAATAAAACAAAACAAAAATTCAGGTGGTCTACCACCATAAAAATTATTTTGATTTTCTGACTTTTCTCAGTATATTGCATTTTTTATTTTATCATGGTGGTGTTATTTGTTTTTTTGAACCGGAAACGTGTAAAAATATGACATTTGAAGTGAGGATGTAAAGAGTAACTTTTCGAAAAGGTACATCACAGTTTCTTATGCTAAACAAGCGCTTTCGACAGAAATAAATACAAGAATGGTTATTACACAGTAGTATGATATTTGAGTTTGCTGATAACTGATTACTTTCTTATGAATCATTTCTTAATGGTTGCTTCTTCAGTTGATTTATGGAGTCTAACCAAAGCGTTTTGGATAATTACATTCTTATTGTGAAATGAAATCGGACTTTCAACCCTATTTGTTGGTTTTTGAGAACGCTTTCTAATAAATCCTCATGTTTTTGATCCTGGAAAAGCTGTATATATAAACGTTTTAGTAAAAGTAGCTAATGAAGTTATAATTGATCAATTTGACGGTATTATAAAAAAATTATTCATTCATTTCTAAATCTGTTGACTCAAATTGTAATTATATGGAAAAAAAGTACTTTTCGCATGGACTTGTATCTTTAAAGATGTATTATTTTTGAAAAACTTTGATAAAAATGGAGACAATGTCGAAAGAGCATGAGAACTGTTACCACACAACTGTGATTACACCAGGGCGTTCGATCGCGAAATTATCGATAACTGCTTCAGAAGACCAACATCACCATCAATACCAAGAAATCGATACTTGTGAATGCCATTATGAATGGTCCTTCTTGAATAACAATTCTGTGTCATACAAGGCCGTGTTGTGGGTTTCGGTGCTTTACAATGCTGTATCGCTATATCAAACTAATTGCCTCTACACTCATTATGAACTAAAAAACATTGAAAGTTGTATTGGAATGTGAAATTTATAGATGTGTAACTTTTTAAAAGTGAAACTGATCAGTAAACGCTACTTGGTTAAAGCAAACTGCAGGAACTTGCAGTAACTTGTTCGCAAGTTAACTTGTGCAAGAGTTATCTTTTTCAAGATGTTGAATTGGAAAAAATCGCATTACACAAACAAATCACAGGACTATTAAATTGTTTTAACAGATTCAGAACAAAGTTAAATTTTGTTCCTGTCATCAACTAAAAACTGAAATTTCAAAGCTTTGCGGAAAGTAACAAATGCGGGTTCATTACGTAGTTGCTTGAAGTAAGATACATCCTCTACCGACAGCACTACCTTCTGGCTTCTAAAGTAATGGATTTTGCCGTCAGGTCTTGCTGATGCAATGATCGCGGTAGCTTTTAATAAACAGTCACTAACAAGAAGATATTCCAATTAGTTTACTAACAACATGATTGATGGTGGTAAATATGTGTGGTAATATGATGGCAAAGACAATTAAAATTGAAGAAAATTTTCATAATTAGCAGTTTATTAATGTTTAAAAGAAATCAATTTTTCTGAATATCAAGTTATTGTAATAGTATATTAAAAAGGGTTATTGTAACAGTATATTAAAATGTATTTTGTTGTGATGGATAATATTTACTGCAGGGATTCATCATTGTCATGTTTCAAGCATTTTTCTGGTTATTCCCATATTTATACGTTGTTGCTGCATTATAGGCGATGTTGATCTTACAGTCAACACATCTTTCTTAATAAAGACTAGTGAAGAAAGAGAATTAACCTAAACGTAATAATTATCACCAGAACACCTCAAAAAGTGGGCGAGGTTGACTTTAAAAACTTTCTGTTGGGGTCCAAAGAATCAAGACTTCCAATTTACCCCATGGTGGCACGGACTAAACGTTATCGTAATTCCTTTTTTCCGTATTGCATTAACGAGTGGAACAAGCTGGATAGTCATATAAGGGATCTCCCTTCAATCTCACGCACTGCGTAAAATTACATGTTTTCCGGAAATCTGTTAGTAGATAATGTGAGGAATATCTTAGTTCAGAAAACATGAAAGTTGAGGTTTTCATGTTTTCTGGAAATCAACATGAGGTATGGGAGTTTTCTGTTATAAATATCACATTTTCTCCCCAGAAAACTTCATACCTCTAATTTTCCAATTATCTGAACAGAAAACTTCTTGCTCGTTTCAAAGATGTTGGAGGTTTTATGTAGCTTAGTCTGATATTGGCAAATAATAATTTTTTTGGAAACGACGCAAAGACTATTTCAGGCGGGGTGTACGCGAGACCATATCGTATGAATCCCACTACACGTTGTCCAGTTTTACACATCAAGCCATTTACACGATGTACGCTGCCGTCACCTAGTAACTTTGGCTTACTTAAGTTCTTCCAAATACCCTGGTTCTAATTTAAATGCAAATGGAATCTGGTTTTAAATATTTATTTCATGCATTTAAATATTTCAAGATTTCACTTTGTTCACCAAGTACTCTGGTTCTCATTTAAATGCCTGGTTGACTTGGAAACTTTGAATACTCGCTTATGCATCTTCCTCATGCATTGAAATATTACAAAGGTTTCAGTTAGCTCACCCAAACAATTTGGTTCCAATTTAATTGAAAAACGAATCTGGTGGACTTGGAAACTTTGAATACTCGCTTATGCATCTTCGCAAGCATTGAAATATTACAAACGTTTCACTTAGTTCACCCAAACAATCTGGTTCCAATTTAATTGAAAAACAAATCTAGGTGGACTTGGAAACTTTGAATACTCGCTTATGCATCTTCCTCATGCATTGAAATATTACAAAGGTTTCACTTAGTTCACTAAAACAATCTGGTTCCAATTTAATTGAAAAACAAATCTAGGTGGACTTGGAAACTTTGAATACTCGCTTATGCATCTTCCTCATGCATTGAAATATTACAAAGGTTTCACTTAGTTCACCCAAACAATCTGGTTCCAATTTAATTGAAAAACAAATCTAGGTGGACTTGGAAACTTTGAATACTCGCTTATGCATCTTCCTCAAGCATTGAAATATTACAAAGGTTTCACTTAGTTCACTAAAACAATCTGGTTCCAATTTAATTGAAAAACAAATCTAGGTGGACTTGGAAACTTTGAATACTCGCTTATGCATCTTCCTCATGCATTGAAATATTACAAAGGTTTCACTTAGTTCACCCAAACAATCTGGTTCCAATTTAAATATATAAGTAGTCTGGTGGACTTGGAAACTTTGAACACTCACTTATGCAACTTCGTCATGCATTGGAATATTACAAAGTTTCACTTAATTCAACAAAAGTTGGTGAGTTTGACAATTAGGACCAAAAGTTATGTTATTTTTAACAACACCACTGATGTATTGTCACTCAACAGAAAAAACAACAACAACAGCAAAAAATCATGAGATTATTATGCCAAATACTATTGAAAAAATTATTATACAAATTACTCACTCTTGAGGGTGTCTAAAAATGGATATTTTTTTAAAAAAATATTGTCTTTTCTTTCTAAAATTTCTAATAAAATGTCTCCATCAGCACAAGATGAATATTTTGATCACAAGAATTTTTAGGACATCAATGACATCACATAGGCACTGTGTATGTTTCTCAGAAATTTTAGAGACAATAACATCGTAAGAATAAATATCTGAAGAAACTGTCGGTGCTTTTCTTCCGCTGGCAACATCTTTGGGTAAATGATAAGTTCCTCTAAACAAGTCACACTGTTGGATTGTGAATGGTTTTACTCTAGACCAGCCAGTCTACAAGCCAGGGAAAAATCTGTTAGTTAGAGCAGCAAGTTGATTGTTCATAGCATATACATCGTTAGCAAATGCAATTTCAGATTTGTCTGTTGAATTTAGACGTTCAATCGTGTCACAAGTCTGATGAAAAAAATTCAATAAGCATGTAAAATCATTAGATTGTTAAGTGGGACTAAAAGCACTCACCATTGGTGCTCTATTACTCACCCTGTCATCTACCATTGTTTCACACAGTTCTGTGGGTATTGCCAATTCTTTTGGCATTTCTTGCACAATCGGCTGTTTGGACTTCTCATTTGTACTTAATGGATCACTTTTAAATATGTCCGGAAAAATTTTTGTAATTGTTGATAAGGTCCTAGGACCACCGAAACGATTTCTTTTTTATGTAAGAAGTAAATAATGACAGCCGATCTTCTTTTCGCGCTAGATGAGCGTGAAGAAAATTTTTATGTTTGAATGAACCTCACTGATCGCAAAGAAGATCTTTTTAGAATGTGCAAGTCTCTGAACACATTACCAGATCTTTGTTGATATATTTTAAAAAGACAGTTCAGAAAAAATTGAAAAAGACTAGAGTAAACCATGCCTTGTGCTAATACACAAAGAGAGATTTCTTACGAAACCTTTGTTTTTTATAAAACAATGCTTTATTTACAACTTAACTTCAAAGTCTTTGCTACGTGATTTGTAAAAAAAATCAGCTGGATATATACGTGCGAAATGTGACGTCTGTTTTTGAGTTTTGATTAAACTACAAAATTTAATAGAATAGCAATAGATCAAATAAACTGAAAATGAGAATAAACGTCAAAATTAAATAATGCTTTTTGTTAACTATATGAATTTTAAATTGTTGAAGGTGGCCTTTCACAAAGTTTCATTCATTTTATTATACCTTCTCAGTGTACATTTTAAAAACGATTATTAAAGCGTTTACCATTGTTTAATGGTAAAGAAAGATGAAAGTATTATTTCCTTCTAAATACAACACGGAGATCACGAAAATTGAAATCCCGAAAACGGTGGCCGGACGACGGCATTCTAAGAAAAGAGCAAAGAAAAGAGCAAAGAATACAAGCTGGCCTCGCCTTCGCCAACACGATGAGAAAAAAATTCGTTTTCGAACGAGGTTAAGGGTGAATTCTCTACTAGACTGAGAAAATAGCGGCGAAAAAAATTCATGCAATCTGATTGGCTCATGTTTTTTCAAGTCATGGCGGAAAAATCAGATTATACAAAAAGTGCCATTTCTACTTCTTGCTGCAGAGATAAAAATAAACCGCAACATTTTCTGCTTCACTCCAGGATTTTGTATATAACTTAAATCACTAGCCTCTGCTTGGGTTCAACAAAACTGTTACATGCTGTCAGAGCTTTGCATTCAAAACTTAACATGTCTGGTTATATTCTTCATCACAGCTTTTCTGTAATCTTCTCAAAATTCTTCAGAAACTCTTGAGAAACTCCAAAGGAAAAGTGGGAAGATTTGAAACGTTTTGTGGACAACCCTCTAAAAGATAATTAAATTAGAGCATTGATGATAACGTAAAGCGATGAAATAATTTATGCACTGTCAGTAAAGCATATTCACAAGATTCGTGACTAAACTAAATGCAAAAGTTGACAGGAAACCTTTTTACTTTTAATGAATTGTCTTCTTGAAGTTGAGATTGGTGTGTAATTTGAAGTTTTATGTAAAGTATATACATAAATTTCGAACTGAGCTGAATTTACCTTCAAGAAAAAAAAATCCACAGTATCATATAACACGAAAAAACAAAACAAACTAAAAATAAACGAACCAAATCAAACAACGAGAAGACCACGTTTTTCACATCAGCCATTATACATTAAGAGATGTCCTGGGGCGAGCCTCGTTTACTCAGTTTTATTGATATAAATGAGACTAAGATAAAAAGAAAGAACCTCGTGGTGTGAACTCTTTTCTTTCAAATATCTGTTGGGAGCTGTCGCCAAGATTCTGATCATCATGAATGACACTTTTTCATCCGACTCATCCGACGATGATACTTTCCTAACTACTAGTCAGAGTTCAAAAAACTGACTTCGCTACGACAATTCGACAACAATTGTTACGCCATCTGGTTGTACAAATGATGTATCCGAAGAATCTCCTTTATTACCACTGAACCAATCTTTACTGAGTACAAGTGAAAAGAGCAATGGAAAAAGCAAGGGTAAGACACCGGCTTTTTGACAAGTTTAATCATAATTGCCTCCTGTGGTATATGAAAGATTTGGTTTTATAAAACACTTAAATTTTATTTGTAGACTCAGACGACTTTCAAATAAAAATGATGGAGATGATTTCTAGAGCCCTTAACCCCTAACGAAGAAATATTAATAAAGATGTGCCAAATATTGACAATGTAATAAATGGTAAATATTGTTCACTTTCATATTTCACTTTATGTAAGCCTATATTTTTGTTATAATATTTTACTTCTCATCAATAAATGAATATATAAATAAATAAATAAAATAAAAATTTTTCGTGTTCTACATAGCTGCGACCAAGATACACTTCGAAAGCAAAAGGACGGCATTGAGAAAAAGTCGGAACAATGTTGAAAGCAGCAAAGATGTGGCAAGATTTCAACGCAGAGTTCATGTAAGCCATTATTTGATGATAATGACACATAGAAAAGTTAAGAATTTGAATGAAATTGCATCTCACCGGACAGTAGCTTTAAATTTCCTCTTGTTCTTGAAGTTACACGTTTTTTTTTTATAAGAACAATTTTATAAGAACATGAGCCTCAGATTTGGCCAAAAAATAAGAACAAAATAAGAACAACCTGAGGCTCAAATCAATGTTTCAAAAATTAAGAACAGCCTGAGCCTGAATTTTCTTATAAAATAAGAACAATGATTCTCTTTCAATTTTAACTCTTTCAATGATAAACAGTTTAAAATTATTATTGTTTTCTCTTGTGATCACGTCTTTTCTCACCTACCATACGATGTGCGAAATTAATTAATAACGGCGCAACTAACGGCAAAAACTTGCTTTCACATTCGTTTAGTGGCTACCATTTTTAATACAAATTTATTTCACTAACACGCTGCAATACAAATTAATGTGACTCAGCAAGAACAACACTTGTATTTTTTCTTTTACTGGAAGTTCCATAAATAAGAACAAAATGAAGCTGAAATCTGAAACTTTGTTCTTAAAGTTAAGAACAAAATAAGAACAATTCAGCCTCAAAAAGGCTCAAAAAATAAGAACAGCCAGCCTCAGGTCAGATTTTACTGGTTCTTATAAAAAAAAAGCGTGTAATTTGAGATCCACACAGTTTATTTTATTTTATGAATTTTCTCTCATTTAGAAAGTCCAGCGCAGGAGGAAGTCTTTGCGAAAGATCTCAAACGACATTATTTCTGCTAATGACAAGTAGCAAGTTGAAGATGACAAACGCGTATTTAAAGTCAAAAAACCAAGCTGGCGAAAGAAAAAGTACCAGAAGTTGCTTAATGCTCTATTCCGGGAATACGAAAAATCGGCTACAAAACGTGCAAAGGAACAGATGGTGAAGAGAATCGAAGGTTCTCCCTCGAAACGTAAACGCCCTGCAAAAAACGAAAACTTGGATGGTCTTTTATTATTACTGAAAGTTATCTACTCTTTTTTAACTTTTAGCCTTAGCATTTCAAGATGATCAGATAGCTTTTCACAAATGTTAGCCTGTGTAAATAATCTCTCAAAGATATTTTACAATGAGACTTTGTCGAGTTCAAATCAATTCATATGTACATGAAAAAACAATTGAACTACACGAGTTCTTCTTCGATATTATGTTTTAGTGTGTTGGGTATATAAAAAAATATGAACAGATGTAACAGAATTGTATGGCGTATATTTTAAAACTGAGTTGTTTATATTTCTAAGTGTTAATATACAAAAATAAGTGTTTATTGTATATTTACTTGCGTTTAACAGAAAACATTAACAGAAAAAACAAAATTATCTTCTGAATGTTTCATTGTTTATCTGCAATTTCCCTGTTTGCACTTCTTCCAAGTTATATGGACTAATAAAAACTGAATTGTAACAGACCCGAAATTCGGGGTTAATTTCGACGGTCAACCACTTCTTTAGGTTTCTGAATTCAAAAGTGACGCCTAATTTCTGGATATCTATTATCAGGTTTCAATTTTCACAACTTCATGTTTTCGATCTTTTCCTTCAAAAAACCTCATGTTCTTTCAAATAATCTATGGTACAACCTCACCTAAACTGAAAATCTGCTCAGTAAAAGTTGATAAACTTTCAAGTTTTCCTTTATAAATAACTTCAGTTTTCTCTCCGTATTTCCGTCTCGGAGAATGTGCACATTCCTGTCCAGAAAATTACAGAAAACTACAAATTTCTCCGTAACAGATATCACCGAAAACACACGGAACTTATCAGGTTATCTGCATGAATCTGTGAAAATCTGCCCCAGAAAACATGTAATTTCTTGCAGTGACGGTTTAAGCGTGCTTTGTTTGATTTTGTTTGTCCAAAAGCTTCACCGACATTCCGAATCCATCAGAATGGTCTGTTTCTACTGACTCGGTTAAGGCACCTTCGGGAACATAAATTTCGACATTTCGACCATTGATCCGTTTTGTTTATATAGAACTAACTCGATAGAAAATACTGAACATTTTCTATTGCAATACTCTTAATTTTCTAACGAAAGACACTTACTCTTTGACAATCTCAAAAAACTCAACGTGACATTTGTGCCACGAAGCCCTGAATCTCTTTGCAAACTTTTGCTTTTTGGTGACTCAAATCTTTCAGATCATACTAATCATGATATTCTTAGTCATGTTATTACATTCAATTGTGGTACGAAAAGGTTTAGTGGTGCACTCTTTCATTGATTATTATAACTCCAACCTAGTTTTTATTTTTTTATTTTTCATTTATTTTATTTTGTCATCTAATTTATTTTCGGATCCTACTTCTGGCGATATCGCCTTGAGCGCCTTGTGGAAGTAGGGACCTTTAACGTTTGTATTTGTATTTGTGTGCGTGATGATCAATTCGATAAAAAAAAAAAAAAAAAAATTGTAGTAACTGCCGTTATTTGTCATAACGTTTGACACAATTTGTAACACCCACCCTTATTTGCAAAAAAGATTGCCCCAACTTGAGTAAATTGAGAAACAATATCGTTAAGCTACCGGGGTAATGGAAATTGAGGACTCCCCTAGTCGCTATTGACTGGTAAATTAGCACATTTTCGGTACATTAAGATTCCAGTGAGTTCGTTCCACATAATAGCTAGTGCTTTTTATGACTTCCTTAAACATTTGTAAAACCATGAAGTAGGGGATGGTTTTTCAATAATTTATAAGATTGAAATTTCTTTATTTCATTCTTATAAGCAGTAATAAAAAAAGAGAATAAATGTTTTTATCTGCAAACATTTTTAAATGCTTGAAAGTCGTTAGATCATCATAGCGATAACTATGATGATGATAACTATGACAACTATGATGATGATCATGTTCTATATTTCCATGAAGATCATTCCACATCAGCAAAACACACTACCGTATTCTCTCTAATAAGCGCCCGGGCGCTTATAATTTTTTTTTTTGAAATTAGGGGGGCGCTTATTAGAGAGGGGCGAAAATTGTAGAGGGGCACTTATAAAATTTTTTTTGTAATGGTCATGCCAGCCATAGTGCTAGCTGTGAACGGGACATTGCTTTTTATCATAAACTAGCCGCCAAGGCGGCGTCGCTCGCCGCCCATCTTCAGGCTGCGTAGTGTCACTTCCCAAAGAGTTCACGAAAATTAGAACTAAGGAATTGACAATAGAAATTGTTACCATCTTGTAGAGCTCGAAATTCTGAGCAAGAAAATGTATAGGATCATATGTCTATGACGCACCGTTTCGGAGATCTCGTCGATCAAAAGTTTTGATGACGTCATAGAGCTCCTCCCCAAAAATTTTGCCCAAATTTTTTCGTCACCCCATAGCCAATATCGCGGACCCCAAAAAACTTCAGTTATCCCTATTGGTTACCGAGATAATTATCCCTAAACGTCGCATTCGATTAGGGTCTCAATAGAATGGTTTCACACTGACGTTGCACAAAATAAAATAAAATAATCACTCTCACAACTCAATCTACCATTTTGTAGAATGATTGACAGACACCCGGAAAAAAAGATCAGCTTCATTGCGGTGAGGATCAAATATATAGATAGAGACAAATTTGTTTTGTTTCCAATATGTCAGATTTTCGCGAATAAACAGCCTAGCTTAAGAATGCACTAAATTAATAATAAAGAAACAAAGAACCTCGATATTTCTACTCTAAGATCCAGAAAGTTTGTACACATCTTGAAAAAAGAACATATAAAATCTACGTACAAACTTGGCAATTTTGCTTGCCATTTTCCTGGGCCATAATATTGCTTAAAAAGAAGTTAGATATCTTAACGGTATGTCAAAAAATAATAGATAATAAATCAAGAAAATTATTGTTTTTGAGCGAAGCTTTTCGTGTTATGACATCATCATGGCTGTTCTAAACTGTCAACGCTTTAACGGTATGTACCTAGGACAAAATAAGCATTAAGGTATGAAATCATGGGGAAGAATTTCAGATTGAAATGTATGTTTGTTTTTTTCTTGAGGAGGAAACCGAAAAATAAAAACAGGTAAAACCAAAAAGTGCTTTCGGGGTCATTTACCAGTCTCTTTATCTAACATATCTATGGTCGAATGAAAAATAGTGCTGTTATCTGTTATTTCCTTATAAAATATGCATGCAAGCTCTTAGACTGTTCGGCCATTCAAAGAACTGTAGGAAACAAAACAAATGCCATTAGCAGTGGGCATTGATTTATGTTATGTAATTCAGACATTTGAAAAGTTTGTTCAAATTTGTTGCTGCAATTATGCTACTTCAGTACTTCCTAGAATTTGTCATTCCGAAAATTTCAAAGGGATCAAATTCTGTATCAAAAGAAGAACAATAAATAAATAAATAAATAAGTAAAAGTGGTGATAAAAAGCAAAGTCAATCAAAGGAGAAATTTTTTATCTATTTGGTTTTCTTTTTACATTATTTTTTTTTTTAAATTGAAAGTTAATTGCAAAACCCTTTTAGATTTTTCTGAAACTTTATATCTCAAAAATTGATAATTTTCTCTTTCATTTATATTGAAAAATGTTCCTCGATACAACTTCGAGCCCATGCTGATTAGCTTTTTCACTGCCATTTCACTGCACATCCAAAGGCAAGAAGCTCTAAGGACGAAATCTTATCTTAACCAATGCTCAGTAAAACGTTCCATATTGTAAAAACAACGTCAAGAATTGAAAGTTAAGCAGAAGATCAAAAACAGTAAACAAAGGAGGGAATTTTAAAGAAAAACAGAAAAGAGGACAGCTTTTGATAAGGATCCAACGTTCACCGTAAATGTGACAAATTATGACGTTGTTAGCCGGAAATATACGGGACATATTGTCCTGGGAAATCAAGCCGAGATGCGATTCCGTCACCGATCAGTTTAGTCGTATGTTTATGTGTAAATTGCTCATCGTCTGCTCTCTCGTATGTGGCTTGAATTTTTTTAATGACAAAGTATCGTGTCTGATCGGCAAGAAGGCCGAGATATCTCCGGACTTTGTACACGCAAGCTGTTGGATTGCCGGATTTTATGTGTTTCGCGAAATGGATACCCGGATGGGCCAATCGGCCTATTACGGCATACCGAAAAACATGGATTTTGATGGAATTGATGAAAAAGGTAACTGAAAACGGGAACACGATACTAAGCACATCAAACAGAATGTAAGAGAGGTTTCTATAGATTTTTCTGTTCTGCTACACGATTTTTTGGAACCATTGGGGTACGACCTAACCTTGGCAGTTTTATACTAATTTGAACCTCAGCGATGCTTGGTGATAGGCTGATAGACTCCGAATCTACTTGAACCTATTAACTTTTGAACATCATTTTCTATATGTAGTTAACTGATTCAATTCTGATACATAACTTTGTATTAACTTGAATATTTTTAGGTGATTTTATAGATGGCCTTTGTATTTCCTTTAGTGCTTTTCTTCCAAACATTTTTCCAAAGATTTTTATCCTTAGTGGTACTTCCTGTTAAAACCGAACCTCAATGCGATAACATTTCCTTAAAGTTTGACAATTCTGAGCCTGGTGATGTTTAAAAAAGAAACCATGTAAATGAAATGCTTCCTTAGAATCTAAATGAGAATTGATTGAGCATTTACAAAATCATGCTCAAAACTTTAACCAATAAGTTCAAGTTAGGTGTAGTTTATACGGTCGAACTTTTGCCTTGTCTAATGTAAATTTAATGACCTGCACTTATGAAAACTCTTGCATTCTTAAGTAAAAGCATTGACAATGTCTATATACAGGTCAATTGATTTATATTAGACAAGGCGAAAGTTCGACCGTATAAGGTACCTCTAAACTGTCAATATTGTTCAAAATTTAGCAGGGTTTGCTGGTTGATGTGGTGTGGCTTGAACTGTATACTGTGAATAGTTTACTCTCAGAGCATACAGACAAACTGAGAATAGAAATAAAGTGTTTTCCAGTATCTATTTACATGCTTATAAGTTTCGGCCAGCATTGAGATTGAGTCTTATTTGTTCAGTGCTCTTGGAAGACAATCTAGAGAGTTCGAAACGACACGGAGGCTTATAATATCTTCATCCATGAACACAGTATGTCAAGGGGTTAAGCTATTGTTCTATGAAAGCCATCACTCAAAACAACACTGCGAAATGTTTGGCTTTATTTCCTTCACCTCCTTATATCCATGTAAATGAAACCTAAAACTGTGATTTTTTCTAGCAAGATAACTGTGGAAAACACCTTTCGCTTCTGCACAGACAAAAATGTTTTGAAGATTCCAAATCATGTTCGATGGATTGCATGTTATGACGTATTCATGTATTCGATTGCTTATAGGGGAGCTGTGCACGGTCCTCGATCGCAGTGGTTACCCAGTCAAAGATTGCATACCGATGACCAAACGGTAATATTGTTATTTATCCTTGAATACAATCACGTGTAATATTGTACAAAAATCTACTTCATATCCTGACTTTCTTCGTCGGTAATATGGAAAATGTCGAAACTGCGATTAGTCAAATTTATAGAAATCATGTTTTGTTTACATCGAACCATAATTGTAGAACACTTGTCGGGATTTTTGTACAACACAGTAAAACTATTCACGAAAAAATCTCTGCAAAGCTATTAAAACGTCCCATGAGTAGGGCCGGCGGAAGATAAAACGTCACATGAGTAGGGCCGGCGGAAGGTAAAATTAAACAAACAGATTAAAATAAACAAATGATCAAACTTTCATCTGTGTCAAAAGACCCTTTTTTGGACCAATCAAAAATAGTCGCATTAACTTTTTCTTTTAACTTCCATTCTACAGAGTTGGCTAATTAAAATTTCTTGTATTTCTTTGCCGCAGGAAACTGGGTACGAAGTTGATATAAATTTTTATTCTGTTGTTCTTCGATTTGTTGCTCATTTTTTGTTTTCATTTTCATTAATATTAAAAGTCTCAATAAGAGATTACACGTCATTCCATGTGAATGTTAATTACGTCACTTTCCTTGGAAGCATTGCCCCGTTTTAAATCGGAACTTTCTTGCAAGATAAAAAACACAATGGAGTCGAGGTTGTTCTCTCTTGACTTTCCAATTAGGGCTTTGTAAGGAATTAACTTTCGGTAACTTGGCCAGGACATTTTTTAATGGTAACTCTTTAGAATAGTCGGTTAAATTCTCAATTTAGTGGATTAAATTATTTAAAGGTATGATAGAAAAGCTAGAAAACATTGGAAACCTAGTAAGAAAACAAAAAACATGGCCACACGGACGACGATTCACTTTAGCCATGATACAGTTGCTCCTTGCCTGGAGTGTCTGTGTTTATATAGTGACCAAAATCCAAACTTTCATTTAAAAATTTTCCCCAAACAATGAACAACCGGTTTTTGCTGGTGGTGAGACACTGGAGTCAAAGCATTTAGGTTAAAGGTGTTGATGACCCTAAATTGGTCCTTGAGTAAATGCTGTTTTGTAATGGCTCTAATCAAAATTATTAAGAAAACACGTTTAAACATCCAATTTCCATCGACGCCCTCGCCTAACGCCATACACCCTAAGTTTCAGTTTGAATGCCAAATGATGTTATATTATTCAAATACAGTAGGCGAAATCATGACATAAGCAATGCGACGAAGAGCATTATCATTGAAATATATAATATATTTCCAAAGAAATGTACGTCGTCTTCTGTAATTCATCTACTGATAAACTATTGACGTTCAAACAAATTCGATGGGGTTCTTTTGATAATAGCCATCTCTCTCCATCGCAGTGACTTTTTCACGATTTTTTCCACTGGTTATGCTTAAGGTAATTCTCATTGTTGTCATTAGATACTTCCTGCAATACCAATGGATCACGTTTTACATTGCAAGCCTATCAATCTTATATTACTTACCATATATGGCATTCAAAATTGTCAACACAGACCTCATGTCATTGGTGGATTCGATTCGCGAAGGAAGATTAATGGCTGATGATGTAGCCAATAACTATTTCAGTTACAAATTCAACTCCAAAATGAAAATGAGGATGAGGATTCTGGGAAACATTATCATCAAGGTAATGATATGTCACAATGTATAAAATGAGCCTTATTGGGATGAAATTTTATCATGGTTTTTTTCAGCAAGGTTATATCTTAGTACTTCAAGAACACCAATCGGTAGAATTTCACCATAAAACAATGTAAAAATGAAAACGTGAGGAAAATGGTGAATGGAAAATTCGTGGAAACCGTGGAAATGAATTACATTTGATTGGACAAAATTTCTTTTAAAAAAAGGTTTAATTATGCAGAAATACCTTCTTAAAGCAACATCTTATTTTTCTAATGAAGGATTAGCCATGGATGGTGTGGTATGGTGCACAATGCCCACTCAACCTCGCTTTAATGATGAAAGTTGTTTTACAGCTTTTCGTCTAAATGAGCTTCTCTATATACACGTGTATTGGAAGTAGAAAAGCATCCAAGCCTATTAAATAATATGAACCGTTAGGTGTTGATAGAGTCAACTATCTGTTTGTCATGTTTGTTGTCCAATTTGATCATAGTCAGCTCCTCCACTCCAGATCAGTCTGTAATTGCTCTTTACAAAATTATGATGACATCAGCATAAACACTAGGATTGCAACCTTGAAAGGAAGGGAAAGTCAACTTTGGTTTAGTAGTGGGCATGTGAAAGGAAGGGAAAGACGAACTTGGTACAGCAGTGGCCATGTTGGTACCTTGTTAGTTTTCATTCTTCTGATCGTATGTTTTTTTATAAATCGTTTTAGGCACTATACGTAGTAGTGAACGTCAGTGGTCTGTTGATTACAGACTTTACATTGAGTGGTCAGTTTATCTTCTATGGATTGGAATGGAGTAAGTGGAACATGCTACCGGATAATGTAGCACATGATATTGAAAAGCGACAATTACCAAAACCGGGCAACCAGCTGTTACCACCCTGGGGATTTTGCGAGTTACATGAAGCTTTACGTGACGTACGAACCACAACAATCAACAGGTATCCATATTGATGACGTTTCATAAATATCACAGGAGCTAGGTCGGAAGTGTCTTCTTGTAGAATTCAGCTCTTTTGTGTTGAAAACCAACGATATTAAGCTTTTAAAATAGCCCCTATTTCTCCAGCAATCTTTCAACCAAACTTGAAATATTCAGATCGCAATTTGTGTATGAGAGTGTTAGCAATTTAACCATTATAGAAAAACGTTCAAACAATCTCATTGGTAATCTAAATTGAATTCACAAATTATGGTTGCGACTACTCCCTAGATCCACCGCTGATCCTTGTATTACACAACACCATTCAGTCAGTCCCCTGATATTCTGGAAGGACCGTTTTGACAATAAAACAAATTCTTTTCATTAACAAACTATCAGATGTTTTTCCTGCATTTTGATTGGGTCCCTCCACGTCTATTCTTACATTTAGTCACAAATTCATTTGCGAGATCAGCTCCAACCTGATCTACCAGTATATCTTCATCATCCTGTGGTTTGCATTCGCCATTGGTATTGCCATATCAAGCCTTGGTTTCCTGCTGCAGATCGTAAAACATTTGAAGACGATGATATGCATCTACAAACCCGGCCTACAGAAGGGAACATTGACAGGGGAGATGTACGCGTTGCTGACGATGAGGGAAATCGAATACTTGGAGGTGATCAAACAGACTAGCTTGCCTAAATATGGCGATGTGATGAGGCGGCTCACGAAGCATCGACAAGACATGTTTTCTTTGAAAAGGTTCTTCAACAGCGAACTGAATGGACTAACACTGCTGTAAAGATGGACTGTTCTAAGACTTTGGTCTTCTAAGGTCTTCACGAAACCACGCTTCTTTTGGTTAATGGTTGAAAATAAGAGGCTTGCTAGAGATAACGTTGCAACCTGGGGACGAACTCTTACCTACTTGTGGCATCATAAACACTTATTCAAAATATAGTTCAGCTTTTGCAGTGGACAAATTTGTTAAGAAATCACTGCGAATGAGTGCATTCCTATAGAAATATGTACACTATTTCAGTGAAAATGCTCTTGGCCGCAGTGACTTTTTGTGGAATTTGCTCACTAGGTATTCAATGAAAAATAAGGATCGATGTGAATGTTTAAGCAAACGCTATTCATTTTGGTAAATAAATACAACACATAATTACATAAGCTACTTTTTTATAATGCCTTACACCCATGTCCTACTAAATTTTTAGGGTGCATAAGTCTGGAAGCAATAGTAATTTACCGCCCTCTTCACGAGCTTCTGCCTATGATAAGTTCCCTATTTGTAGCGCCCTCGCATATATTGTCACGGTATACAATGCAAAGGCGGTGCATCAAGAGGCCCAATAAAATAGCTGACTACTCTACAGGGTGACGTTTTCCAAGCGATTCTTAATGTGGTCTAATTCATCAGAAGGGGAAATTGCCTCTTCGAATGGTTGTTCCTGTTGAGCATTCGTTAACCGGTACTGCGACAAAAGATGAGTCACTGAACATCGTACTCGAAGCCCGTCGAACTTTCCTTGTGGCGACCACTTTTCTGCGAACGAAAAGAAGACTTGACAGGACGGGATATCTTCGTCGCCACTTCGAAAAGCATCTAAGGAGGAGAGAAACTCCTTCGCGTAGCTGAATACCAGAGTTTCTTCTCTCCGTTTGAGAGGCTTTGGATTTCTGTTTAGCTTGTTGGAATAATAAACTCTAGCTCGACATAATCGCGTTGCATATATGTCTCCGTTTTTGTCAATTTTCAAGAACAATCCGCAGTGAATCCAACTCAACGTGATTTGGGTCTGTGGATCTTCAGAAGGTGGGTAATACACTTGTAGCGCATTGATTGGACCGTATATCTTTTCGATTAATTCATCGATACCTTGCTTTACCAAAATATCTGGACTGACCGCTGGAGGCTTGTAAGCTATACGAAGCCCGCTCGGGTTTTTAATCGCTGTGCAGTTAACTTCTTTATCGGATAGGTAGAGCTTGACACCGAAGGCTGAAACGGAAAAAAAAAGAGAGGTTGAGACTTTACGTAAGGTTTTTTAAAAAGTTGTTGCATCTCAACTTGGAAGAAAGAAGGACCTATATCATAGAGAAGAACTTATATATCAGATGTCCTATAAAGATATTTTTTGAGGTTTGTACAAACGTTGTATTATGACCTAGTCAACATTGACAGCCTCGTTATGATGAAATCATTTATTGTACTAAATTTGTGATTTAATTACCTACTACTGAGCTCGATTATTTAAACTCAGAGCAACTACTAGCAACTTTGATTCCAGAAACGAGGCAGGCAATATTGATTTGTTGAAACTGAGGCTGGCGCAATGTCTTTTATAGTTTATGTGAAGTATTGGCAAGTTTTAATAAAACTAGTTTCCAGGCTTCCACTGCTGTTAGAACTGTCAGAAGAATCAGATCAAACGGACTACATGTACGGGACTTCGGGTTTGCATTCTCTCACACTCATCAAGCATACTTTTAATAACTGGAATAGTTATTAGAGATAAACGGTCATGCTGTGTTGCATTTCATGCTTCATAAAGTACCAAACATTAAGGAAAGGTGAAGTTTTTTTATTGGTCAGCATATATATGTAGCAAAAGTCTTGAAACTGTCAGGATATTTCATTTATTTACGATCCGAAATCCGAAATCGAAATCCGAAATCCGATTTTGTGTCAGTGGTGATAAGTGAACAAAAGAAACTTTACCATCAATAGGAATTTCTGCATTAGCCACTTCGTCAACACTTCTGCTTGCATCCGTTCGGTTCTGTATTATTTCTTTTGCCAATATATTCTACAACAACAAAAAAAAACAACAACAAAGGAATAGTAATAAAAGCCTGGACACGAAATTGGTAGCATTAGTTTGACATGAGTTAGATAAATATAGCCTAGAAGAGAGGTGGGTTCCAGTGGGCTAAAACGTTAAAAAGTCACTGCGATGAAGAGAATCCTTATGGAAATAGTGTGCATATTGCAATAGAAAATCACTCCTTCGCAGTTATTTTTCAAAAAATTTGCCCACTGGGGTAAAATATAGCTTTCACATAAATAATGGATTTTATCACCGCTGTAAGAAGTGATAAAAAATACTTTGAAATCAAAATGAAAACGGATGGCTGTCTGTCATCGAAATTCAATCGGGTGATATGTTAATTGAATTTTAATTTTATGCATCGTTTATAAGATCCTGGACCCCCCTTCTGGACGTTGTCAAGACAACAGCATTTGAAAATATTGCTTACTAGAACATCTTCAAGTTCATTATTTTTCCAGTTTTCAAATGTCGCTGAAAAAAAAAGCGTGGATGGTAAGAGCCTGAGTACTAGGTTTAGAAGAAGATGGAAGATAAACAGACTACCAATTTCAGTCTGGGAATCTTTTGGGTCTTTTGGGTTCTAAAAGAAAAATGATACAAATTTTGATATTAATCTTAGATATCATAGAAATATATGACGTTGCACAGACGACACGTCGTGAATCAAAGTCGGATGTAGGAATATCTCAAAATTTCACAGTTCTAGCATTGTAACTAAAGGTGCGACTATGAAAATCAAAGTCATTAAGGAATCGGTGTTATAAGGAGCAACCTATCCATGTTATCAAAAGCTTCATTGATTTTAATTGGTCACGTCCATAATTCAGTTATCACCTCAATACCTGAACGGCCCTTTTCCTCATTGACATTACATGTCAATAATCCACGGTCAAACTCTCATAGATTAACATGTGATGTCAGCCCTTTCAATGCCTCTTCATGGCATTTGACGCTTTTTGGGGTTGGCATAACGAGAGCCAATGGGGATCATCATGCAATCGCCCATAAACAATGAGATGCTAATCAATGGAAAAATAAAAGGGTTTCACAAACGACTATTTGGAACAGCGCTTAAAGCACGGAAACACCGGAAGGTATGTATCTCTATACTATATTAAAGCAATTCCTAAGTAATTACAGCGTTGCATTGTGGTAGTTCTATGAAGTGTCAGTCATTAATTGGCCATCAAATGAAAAACTCATCAATTTTTAGAGCATCAATTTTGTTTCACCAATTGATTCCTTTAATTCTGGCTAATTAAGGAGACAACTGAAATATGACGACTAGTAATTCTTATCGAACATCCATCTCTATGGTAACCAAAGGACTAAATGACGCCACCAGTCAGTGTGAAATATTTATGCCTTAACTTTTTGCATGCTTACAGTATCAATGTCTTCATCACTTGAGTTTTCATCTGTCTCTAAAAAAGTGTACAACACTGAAGTTATACACTGAAAGAAGAAAGAAAAGAAAGAAGATGAAGAAGAAGAAGAAGAAGAATTACCATTATTGGTCTGAGAATCTTTTTGGTTCTAAAATGAAAAAGAACAAAAAACAAACAAATAAAAAAAACCAATATTCTCCCAGTTAGTTGATCCTGAAATGCCTTAGTAGTGGTTAAAAAACTATCCATTTGGACAGTTTCGTCACCATACCTCCCACATGTGTTCCACTAATAACTTACCCATAAATATCTTTCGATGTTTTCAATTTCTAGGAAGAGGAGATTGACTATCACAAAAGTTTGTTTTTATCATTCTCATTCAATTTTACAGACATCAAAAAATTCTACTAGGGGCTAAAACTGGACATCAGTCAAAAATTACTGCCGCAAAACTAAAAATTACTGCCGCAAAACTAAAAAATACTGCTGCAAAACCTTTTTAACTCACCTGTTCGTTTCATCTGATCCATAAGAATTGGTTCGTTCAGCTGAAAATACAAGAGAAAATACAAGAACGCTCTCAATTGGATCGATGTGGCTAAAACGTGCAGCCGGTGGCCTAGTGGGTATAAGCTCACGTTCGTGGGTTCGAAGCTGTCCCCCCAGGACAGCTTACTATTATTAGCCATTTGGTAAGAATAGCCAGTCGTTAAGAATGGAAAATTCAATACTCAAAACTATCAATATAAAAAAAGCAAACAAAACAACAACAACAACAACAACAACAACAAAACCTGTCTGCATTCACAAAAGGTGAAGTATTGTTTAGGAATTTCTTATGATGCATACCATTTCGGTTCACCGGCTGCAGTGGTAGTTTAGGTACTAAGGTGGCAGGTATAGGGGTTTAAGAGTCATGGTAGTGACTATATTCCCAGCGGGCATACTCGTTAAAAAATCACCACGAAGGAGTGCATTTCTATAGAAATATACTCACAATTTCAATGAAAATGCTCTTCGTCGTAGTGACTTTTTGACGATTATGCCCACTGTGTTAGTGTGAATTAAGCACTGCCAAGGAGATCAATGTACACAAGGGTTGTCTAGCTAAACAGATAAATTAATACAGTTAGCCCAACAACTGTAAAGGTTCTACGATATCCCTCGGTGGTAACAGTTTTACCACAGGGTATTCTGGGTAATCTTAAATGGAAAAATAACCAGTTCACCACGATTGGATTAAAATTATTGCAATCTTTGCCATAACAGTGGTGTACTTGTCGAACCAGTCGTCATTGGAGCCTTGGGTACGATGTTAGTCAGGGATATGCAAAACAGATTTTCTTTCCGATTTTCTGTACTAGTTATAGGTCATTTCAGGTTGTTTCTACTTTCAGTGATGTACAACAACAAAACGAGGCTACAAAAACATGGAATCGGAAAGTTTTATGTGATTGGTTGACGTACCTTTTGACGATCGCCAATTGGTGCCCCTGCCATGTTTCTCTCTAAAATAACAAATTTACTTTATTTGTTTTTTTTCTTCTTCAAACTTTTCTTTTTCTTTTTTTCTTACGTAGTAAACGTGTATGATTTTGTTTTGCATATGCCACAGATGTACGAAAGAACGTTTCTTTAATTGTCCTATGGAGCGCTAGATCTTGAAAAACTAAGCCTTCACGTTCAAAATCTATGTGAAAGTCCAGACCAGCAGATCTACCTTTCACTTTTCAGGGAGGTTGGTCGAACAGTATCCGGTTAAATCCGGTTAAACTCTTAGAGATCCGACTAACATGACGTTGTTGATAAAAATTAATTAGATGTTCAGGTCACAGCGAGACAGCGAGAACTGACGTCACTTGAAGTCAGAGTATTTTCCTTTTCGAGGAATGGGTACACTGACGCTTAATCTGAAGACATAATGAAAGAAGGAAGAGATTAAGGAAATCCCGCAATTTGATACGAGGAAGTGCGACCCAGGAAATGTGACGTTTTGAAGCTTAGTTGGTTGAAGGACACACCAGAGAAAATATCTTCAATTATGTCATTTTTGTTTTTTAATTCAACAGAAAAAAGAGTGTAAAGAAGTGTTCTTTTTGAACTAGTTAAAATCCCTGCTACGTTTAAACATATAAATCAATTCCTTCGTGTGATTGACGCATCAATTCTGCGAATTTGGCTAATGGTAATGGGTGGTGGGATGTGGAGGGGCGGAAGGGCATAAAAAATTATATGTTTACCTAAGTCTTTGAATCTGTACACACGACAAGCATTTTCGCTATTCATGATACGGAAGTTCTTCATTTCCTCAATATCAGGGTTTCTGTTCAAAGCGTTTCGAAATCTTGATTTCCACACAGAGACTGCTGTCGGGTCTCCAGGGGAGTAACGGTTGGTGTGAAGTTCCCATTTACGAAATAGCATTGCATCCTGTTATAGAATAATGTTGCATGACAAAGAATTTTCTGTTGATCATTTACTTTTTAAAACCGCAAATGACCTTAATAAACGGCCTTGACGTCACAAAAGGTTTTGGGCGTTTCCTTGAGCATTACTTGTGAGTGGGCGTAAAATTGATAGTTTACCGTAATTTCACCCTAAAAAATGGGATGATGCTGAAATCTCCTTAGACGCTGGAAGAAAACCCTGGGAAAATCATCCGATTCAGGTTTCGGATTGAAAAGGAAAAAATAAACAAACAAATAAAATACTAAGAAAAAAAATAGGATTAAAATACAAAAAAAGACCTGAGGACGAGCTGGGTGTATTATGGGCTAATTATAATTCTTCATCACAACTAAGAGTCTTCAAACAACCAAACAGACAACCTAGTTTCCAGTGTATCTTATTTCTCCGATTCCCTATCAGGGATTAGTCAAGATAGGAAGGCCTGCGGACCAAGTTTAATTTGTATTGATAAGACGACGATTAAAATTTGAGAAATTCTTAGAACACCATTGTGAAAAAATCATCACTTCCATTACTATAAAAACCACAAACAGTTTACGTAAGTTTTGTTTCGTGATAATGATGCTTGAAAAAAAAATCATCAAAGCAAAAGAAAGTAAGACAAAACAAATTCAATTCAATACAATTCAAATTCAATTCAATTCAATTCAATTCAATTCAATTCAAACTAGGAAGTTTTTACCGACAAGCAATATATATATTTCCTTTATTGTCTTTTTTGTTGCGACACTTTCATGAAATCCCGACAAATGACGTTAAAATTGCCGCGTCATCGTTTTGTTGCATGTAATGACCCTACCACGTATAATCAAAATGATCATAAAGTCGTTACTGCCCCCTCAAAGGCTTGATGTCAACGTATGCGCAAGCAAGCGAAAATTGATTTTGAGAAAATCAGAAAAGGTCTTCAGTTGATTTCCACCTACCTTCCGCTTAAAATCCTAAGTCAAAAGAACTCCAGCTGCCATAGTTCCAAGTTGCCTTTAAAAATTTACTTGAGAAAAATTAACTTACGGGCAAATTACTGATGACCATAATTTGTCAAATTTTTGTAGACACAAAAAAATCTACAGTTGTTTTACATTTGCAAGGGTTTGTATTCCACTTGAGTTGTTCGTAAATAATTCTCGCCAGACCATCACAAACTTCACATCAATGATATTGTTTACTCAAATAAGTGTGGAGAGAAAACGCTGTTTTTTTTCCCTATCACATTGAAGAGGAGAAAGAGGCCTTTGTAGAAAAAGCGTAAAGCTGGAAAGTTTTCCTTATAGCTGATAAAATAAAATTATAAATAAATAATAAATAAATAATAATAAATATTATTAAATATTATTAATAAAATAAAAGCATTACCCTTTCTTCGTTGTAGCCTGGTTTACTCGAATGTCTCCACGACAGCCTAAAAATACCTAGCTCCTTGTTGAGCCAGGTACAACCTGGACAGTTCTTCGAATCAAGCTGTTCCCTCAACCATGGTCCAAACTTCAAACGAGGTTGTGATGAAACAAGTGAGTTTCGCTGCTCAGAACTTTCGGCTGACATTTTCTCTCTCTGATCAATGTAAACAACTTAAAATTTAAAATAGAACTTTCGAGAAAGCGATTGAGATTCTCGAATTCCACAGCACCAGTAATAACTAGAAATAGCTACGTATTTATAGACAGCACTTGTTGACACACGCATCAGATAAACTTTCAGTATTGGATAACTACATCGATATCGCGTTACATTTGGAACTCCCCTGTCACACGATGCATTGTCAAAATCCAATAGCATCAACTTATACCCGGTTCACACCAGAATAAAAACCAACTCTTGTATATGAATAGGAAAAGAAACAACTTCATTTTAACAACATTCTGTCATGAAAAGACGCTCTTATTCACCAGATCCCGTATAAGGCAAGAAATCCTGGGTTAAAGATTGGCCCGTTTATTGGTCTCAGTACGCACTTGCCCTATTCAGCGAAGGTCTTGGGGAAGGGCCAAGCACCTGCTGATTCGGTCCCATTGGAGAATTGTATATTTGTATATAATTGTTCATTACCGAATCAGGAAAAGAGGGTTCCATACTTCAATAGATAGGGGTTAGTGTCAAAATCGTGTCTAATGATTGAACTTAACGCCTTCTGTCACTCAAAAATTAAATGCAACTTTGCGAGGTGTTTTCATTGGTAACTGAAACGAGGATACTGATGGTGTCAAATTTTTGTTTTATTTCATTATTATTATTATTATTGTTATTTCTTTTTTGGTCATTTTTACCTAATATTCCGAGAGGCTGATGAACAGAAATATGAAATGTGAAATTATGATTGATTAAGAAAAAATTAAGAATTAGTATTTTTTTTTGTGTCCATTTTCTCATTGCTGCTTGGTAAAACTGGTTTCTACTGCCTCCTCCTAACAAATAAAGACAATTTATATTTATGCCATATTTTGCCAAAATTTATTTGAAAGGCTCTAGGCCTGCTTCGACAGTGTAGCATTAACCATTCTACTGGAGAGGTATAATCGTCAGCTATAAGACAGGCTGAACCGGAGCACGAAATGTGAAGCTTTATGTGACGGTCGCCACTGCATGAAGTCACTAAAGTTGCGATGGTGTGAACAGGGTAATATGTCTTAATGAGTTTACGGCACGCATTGTGGAGCTTTTCAGAAGCATGGTTTCCACTAGACTTGACAAAATAAAAAGTACGAATAATGATTCACATACATCGGATTCTTTCATCTCAGCTCCATTAAATATTTCGACAACAAAAAATATCTCTCACGATAGTGTGGCCATGTTCGGAAAATATTCTTTCACTTATCGTCAACAGTTTCTACAAAAAGGGCGGAGAAGCCCTGTGATAAGATTATCTTACATACATAGAAAAATCATGCTAACATGAGCCATCCAGGATACGATAGGAAACTATGGTTATCCCACTAACAAGTCACTCAGCCGGCACATTCGTTAAAAAACCTCTGCGAAGGCGTGCATTTCTATAGAAATATTCACAAAATTTCAATAAAATTGCTCTTCCTTGCAGTGACTTTTTGGCGATTTTGCCCACTGGTCAGTGTAATTCATCCTCATTCACATCTTTACAAACCTCTTTCCAGTACCATAATAAATTTCATTTTCAGGATACAGCGAAGAAAGTGTTCTTATGCACAAGGATCGGTGCTTTCACAAGTCATTAGATGACGTGCAAGTGGAAAACATGTAGGTGAATAATCTATATCATAACTTTCTAGTGAGGTAATGCATACGATTTGCTGTGTGTAATGTTAGAATCGAAATCGAAAGAGGAACTTTAAAGCAGATTTCATTTCGAAACAAGGCCAAACAAAACTGCTGAATTTTAGATTTCTTTTTTTCAGTGTTTATTGAAGTTATTTTTACGCCCTCTAATTGAAAAAAAAAATAAAAAAAAATAACACGCCGTTTCTAATTTGGGATTTTTTGTATCTCAATACACCTTTCCCGTAATTGATTGCACAATATTTTTATCATGCTCTACCTCGTTTTCAATATGCTATACCATGACAACCGAATCTCCCGTGCTCAATCATTAACACTATCACAATCATTACACTAATTGCTCATTACTGAAATGAGTTCCGTGCCATTCTGTTACCATATCAACCTTTGCGAAAACGAGGCGGAGTATGGTAAAAAGTATTGCGCAATCAATTACGGGATAGGTGTATTTCCATTCCCATCGTTTTTCTCCTACATACAACCTCGAATTCAGGGGTCTCTTGCTCTATCCGTATATCGAAAAGGCAAGAGACCCTGGATTCGAGGTTGTCCTACATATATTTCCTGAATAAAAATACGAGGTTTCAAACATTAGGTTAGTCCCCAGTCTCCCCTTAGCACAGTTTTTGAATCATTTTAGCATTCCAGTTTAAGGGAAACTAAACTCAAAAAAACTCGGCCTTGGCATATGGCCTTGGCTATGTTCAAGGGGTAGTCGGGTCATAAAAGTAAATGTGGAATCTGTTGACGACTTCGATTTCACCGAGTGACGATGTTAGGCTCTGATCCTATTGTATGTTTATTTATTTTAAAATATTTTTAATGATTTTTAATGATTTGAAATAAATTTATTTTCCATTTAAAAAAAGGAACAGAAAAAACTCGAAAAAAAAAAAATAAAAAAATAAAATAAATAAATGAAAAAATAACAAGAATCTCCATGGCAACGTGACATCACAACGTTCAAAAAGATCTTACTGCCATACAACTATTACAAAAACTCATACAGTTTCAATGTTAGAACATCGTTTGTAAAGTGACAAATAACTTACAGTTGCGAAATTAAGCAAAATTAAAAATTGCTACCGGCTCAATCCCAGGTCTCGATTATCTTTTGCTAACAAAGTTATGAATCACTTACTATGGTACATTTCGCTTTAAATTTACGCCCAGTGAGAACTGTTTCCTTTTCTAAAATTTCGTTTCCATTGCCTGACCCAGATCATCATTTACAGGTTTGTCAGTAAAAAAAACAAAAAAAACAAGCATTGGAGACCTGGAAACGAGCCAGTGTTGCTAATAGCAATAATCATTTTTAGCGATTTGACCTGTAGGTGTTTGCCACTATACAAAATTCCAGCAATTTCTTCTTGAACATTGTAATAATGTCGTGTTGCCATGGAGATCAAGACTTTAAATGGCAATATATCGGGAATGAAAAATGATTTTTTCAAAACTAATTTCATTAGTTTAGAAATTTCTTTCAAAAGGTACAAAATAAATCAATCTTGATTTTTTTGAGTTTAGTTCCCCTACCCCCAGTGGACAAAATCGTCAACAAACCACTGCGACGGAGAGCACTTTTATTGAAATTGTGTGTAAATTTCTATAGAAATACACTCCTTCGCAGAGATTTTTTAACGAATGTGCCGGCTGGGTAGATGCATCATCCCCCTGATGGGTAGCTTTTAGTTTCTTGCCCTACATTGGGGACAGTGTCGTCAAAATAATGATTTTTCCATAACAACCTCGAACCCAGGGTCTCTTGTCTTTTCGATATACGGAGAGACCCTGGGTTCGAGGTTGTTTGCCATAAGAAATTCGCATAATCCCGATCCAATGGAAAACGTAGAAATACCTCGAAACAACAGATATGACAAAAGGTTAGGATGCTCAAATGACTGAAAGTCGAATTTGCTATTAGACATTACGATGAAGGGCATCAATTTTATTGACATAGTCTGTATATTTCTACAAAAATGCACTCCTTCGCAGTGATTTTCAACAAATTTGCTGGGTTTATAGGTCATCAATGTTTGAGGGGAGAAAAAAGCCAAAGTTTGTTGGATGGGTAAAAAATATATTGTCCTCTTGCGTGATGTATACAGCGTATTTCATACCTAGAAAATGCACGTATGAAAAATAAAGGGAAATAAAAAATAAAATAAAAAAAAAAAAATAAAATAAAAAACAAAATTTCCACGTCAACAGAACTGAGATGAGGTTGGTGAAGCAATTCCTGTTTGAATTAGCAAGGCAACACTTGGCCTCGATAACCCGCACCAAAAAGTTTAGCGAACAAAAATTGTCACGACCTGCTTTAAAAAAATAAAAATAAAAAATGAAATAAAAAAAAAATTCCTTTATAAAATTGTCCGGGTGTCGCTTTCATCAGGGCGTAAGGTGACGGGGCGCTTTTGGTTTAAGACCTGTCAACTTAAATAACATCGCTTATGTTCCTTAGTAGTTCAACTTAAAAGGAAATCTTTCATCCACTACCCTGTGATTTTTAATAGGTGTAACGTATATAGATGTTCAGTTATGTGTTTATACGACGTAACACTCCATGTCCATTGACGGAGCCAACTTTTTTAACTGCCGACGTCGGAAAGAACGATCTTTTCCATCGTTTTCTGCAGATAGTCCTGATAGTCGGACTCCGATACCAACCACTCTTGCACTGGTCTCTTGGCACGTGCGTCCTTGAACATCTTTTGCGATAGAAAGTGTGTCACCGAGCAGTGGACGAACACCTCTCTCAATGGTTCGTGCACAGACCACTTTTGGGCGAACGAAAAATAGATTTCGAAAGATGTTGTACCAGCCATGCCGTTTTTGTACGCATCCAATGACGGCAAGAAGCCGTTATAGAAGCTGAACACCAACGTGGGTTGAGACCGTACCAACGCTTTCGTTTGACCCAATATATTATCCGAATAGAACACCTTGGCCTGGCACAAGCGCGTGGCGTATATATCACCGTTCGGTTTGTTCTCTATCACCAAGCCACGTCGGATCCAGTTCAGTGTCCGTTTAGTGTTAGCGTCTTCGGAGTTTGGGTAATACATCTGGTCGGCTTCTAATGGCCCCCAGATACCCGACAGCATCTCCTTAGCTCCGTCCCCTCCCACGACTTGCGGCGGAACCGGTAAAGGAGGCTCGTATGCGATGCGAACACCTTTCTGGTTATTAAAAATCTCACATCTGACTTCCTTCTCCGATAGGTACAGCTTGATGCCAATAGCTGAAAAGATTGAAGATTGTACTTTCATAAAAAAATATAATTAAACACAATTTAGAGGAAAACACCAGATCAAATTCGGTATGATCCCACCATTTTTTCTCATTTTTTGATTGCTCCATCTTATTTTTTGTTTCTCTCTTTTCATTAGAAAATTTCATTTTCTTGTGTTTCAAAAACTATTGAAAACTATTGAACTACTACGTAATACTGCTATAGAAATGTACTCCTCCACAGTGATTTTTAGACGAATTTGCTCGGTTCACGCATTCACACAATACATTTTTATGGTGAGAAATCTGTTTGCAAATATACTTGCTAAATGTATTTGCTGAAAAAATCACTGCGGAGGAGTGCAATTCTATAGATGGGCACCCCAAAAATCCACATTATGTCCGTGAAAATGCACTTCACCGCAGTGCCTTTATTGTGACGATATCGCCCACTGGGATAGTCTGCTAAAGTACGTTTCATGAAGAAATGACATACTGTCTCAATTACGCAACAGAAGTCTCTTCCAACCGTGTAAGGGATGCATATAACAACAACATAACAACACACATTTAAAAAAAAAAACAACAACTAGAAATGAAAGTAAAGAAACACCTGTGATGGGGATGTTGTTGTCGACTTGGTAGGAGTTCACCACAGCTGTTTGTCCAGCTGCTGCTGCATTGTTGAAGTGCATGTTATTGTTACTGAGTGCAGACTCCTTCATCAAAATTCTCTGTGTGAAAAAAACATTAACAATAAATCACAGAGAACTCAAAAAAAAAGAAAAAAAAAAAAGGATTTGGAGTGATTGGGATGACAGAGCAGGACTTACTTCAATCTCTTCCAAATCATCATCATTCCACGTTTTAATGTGCACTAGATGGAGCAAAAAGTCCTCAATCAAACACCGAGCTTACTTGAAAACATTCTAAGATTCTCATGTGAAATAAACATGACACTTGATGCAGTTAGAGATATTATGGTGTGGTAAAACAAAACCAATACTAAGTAATTAGATGTTCATAGTTTCAAGATATGAAAATAGTTACTGAAAAAAACAATGATCTTACTGTCCATCGGCATAGGTGGTGGTGCGGCCACTACATCCTGCAACAAGAAAACGTATATGTCAGCAAGTAAGCACCAAGAATTAAACTTCCAATTTATCTTAAAATGCATTACTGGCGAATGATTCAGAAGATAACTTTATGTGTCTGCTGCAGTTTATATAAAAGTGGAAATTTGTTTCCCTTCCTTACGGACAGAGGAACTTTGGACTGTAATGAACAAATGCTACCACGAAAGTTAAGTATTGGAGGGTTACCTTTTTTTGTGACAAACCAACTATTCATAGTGAAAACTCACCTCCTTTTGCATCAGATACTGCTTGATTTCATCGATTTTCGATGTTGAAGTGTAACCTATCAAACACAAAAAATAAATAAATGGAACAAAATGATGATTATTTCGACTGGATAACGGCAATGAAATTAGTGTGCGTTTGCAATCTTTAGACCTGTGCTCAACAGTAGTGTTAACTGCGCTGAGTATAATTAGTCAAACATTGCATGTGAAATCATCATTGAAAATTAGCTAGGTGAGCAAATTTAATTTACATCCAAATGCAGTTGGTTGTTTAAGGGGACACTATTACAGGAAAGTATGGGTGGACCAGATGTTTCAAATAATCTTCTTGTGTATTCATGACTTGGTTTAGCATCACTCCAATAACTTCATCGCTATTATTCAAACATACTAAAGAAGCTTTCAGAGTAATATAATTTTCAGTAACATCAGAAAGATTTTCAAACATTTCTTCTCATTTTTGTAAGATTGTGTTTACTTCGTTTGTACTGAAAATGCACCCTACAGCACAGACATGCACATATTAAGTGTGCGCATGGCCAAACGCAAAATTAATTCAGTTCCAGGTCTGACAAAACATTTTGTGTGGGATACTATCTTATGTATAACAGTGAGTGTGCATATACTCAATTGGGAAAAACTCACAGTGCCCTTCTATCTTTTCTGTTTGGCCCAATCAGTGTAAGAAGAGTTCTTTTTTGTCAGTTTTAGGGTAGCAGCAATGGTGTGATAGCAGTTTTTTTGATCACAGGTAACCATTGCATTCATCCCCAATCAACTGTTACATCACGTTGTTAAAAACATTTCAATCCATTTTTTTCAAAATTAAAAACAAAAGTAATTTTTTTTATCTTTTTTTTATATATTTCCCCATAGGGCAAAATATACGTTAAAACCGGCATTTTCCTTCTCCTCCTTCATCATCTTCTCCGTTCACTTTTATAGCCGCGGTTCAGTATTGAACTTTGCCCTAGCCAAGATAGATAAGAATAGAGGCTAGTCTTCAGTGAAGCAGTGCACCATTTTTTCAGTCACTGCAGTTGGACAGTGGAATAGTTTTGCGTTGTCTCCCAGCTTTAAGGTGATTCAAGAGATTCAAACGTTAAATGATGGAAATAAAAACGTTTTAATTCAATGTTTTTCCAAAATTTTTGTTAAAATTTTTGAATGAACGCAATTAAAAGAGAAAAAAAGGGAGATATCAGTATGTCATGGACATTTTGTTTTTATTGATAACAATGTGAATGTTATAATGGTAATTAAATGCTTGGAACAGTAGAGCATTGAATCTGTGATTTCAGTTGAAAGTTGAAAGTTCATCATTAAAAGCCATGCTGAAGATTTATTTTTATTTACTTCCTGATGTATATATATGTAGCCCCCAACTGCTGAAAACACAAAGATGTACAACCATATAAAGGGAACCCTTTTTACATGTGGTGGAGAACAACCAGTTGTAAATTCAAGGAGTACATAACAAGAATTGCAAATAAAAAGGCAATGTTATATATACAAAAAGAAGCTATATACGTAAAATATTTTAATACACACACACAGGATTGAGACATATAATAATTTGTAAGAGTGGGATAGTTGTGTGATCCAACAACATTCATCCAACTCCACGATTTTACGTATACTGTTTTGATATTGTATATGATATTTTATTTCGTAGAAATTATAATTAATGTCAATTTTCCTTTACAAACAACAAACGTAAATCAAAACACATTCCAACATTACAGCCTGTAATTTAAATCAAGCCGAAACAAAAACTTCTACTTCCAGATATGCAGTGGATGTATATTTTCACTACCAAAATATTTTTTTTTTCATTTGGGATTTACGAAAGTCATTTTTAATACATTATAATATATGTATGACATAGGAAAGTATGTGAACATATTTTTTTGAATCAGAGATGTTTATTTTGGATATTTGAATTTAATTCTTCCCTAATTTTCCCTAATTCCCTTATTTGAAATGCTACACATAATATTTTTTAGTAAAGATTGCCTTTTGTTAAAACACGACTGGCACGATTGTAATCATTTGTTTTCTTTTAACAAAAAAGAAGTTAATTATATAGCCTTTTTTTTATTTAACCTTCTCACAGACGTCTGTTTCCTGCTTGCCACCTGCACAAATAAGTAAAATTCGATCTTTTTATTAGTCAGGGGAACATTTGTCCTGTGATTTTACGGTTTAAAGGATAAGAAGTTTGTCTTACAAAATGATTAATGTTTATTATGACGAAATTGCCTTACAGATTGTTCTGCAAAAAGACTATTCAGTTGTTTGGGGAAATATTAGCCGCATTTAGGTCTTATAGTTTTTAGCTATCTCCACAGTAACTTCTAAAGTCACTTTTTAACTCCTTGGCAAAAATTAACAGAACTCTTATCATTTGACCATGTATATACATCTTCATTTCATAAGTCCTTTTGTAGTATATATTAAGTTCAAATCAACCCTGATTAGTATGGACAGCATTTTTATCTGAACATCAGATTGATAGTGGATATACCACTTTAATTATTTAATGATATATTTTTATTGTTATCAATGTACACACAATTATTGGTAAAAAACGTTTGCAACTTTGGGGAAATTATAGTCGCATTTTTGCGAATCTTGTTTTTTTTTAAATGGGTTGCTCCCTGCAAGGCCGAAGCCACTACTAGGCAGAGAGCTACAAGATGAGAAAAGGAAGAAGAGTTATAAAGACAGAGCAAGGTGGCAGTTAACCTTGGATTTAAAAGATTGCAGATCATACTCAGCCGGAAAACAACTATGAGGGAGGATATTAAATCTGGGATATTAAAATGATAAAGAAATGGAAATGTTTTTCTCCTATGAAATTCCTCATCTTTCACCTGGATAGAAACACAGGTAGTCTGTTAATAACAAAAAAACCTACTGTCATTCATTTGTGATGATTCGTCTTGGTAAGGTGTGGGTGGCATGTCTGGGGATGGATACATTGATGTTGTTGATGTCGATGGCTAAAAGGTTGTTCAAAACAATTACAATAATTGAAAGAGAAGTTGAATTGCAGGAAGCAAGTTATTTGATATTGATGAAATACATTAGCATAATAGCCAATTCAAAATTATATTTTTGTGCCAAACTCTAATTTATATTTACTGCGAAGAATGAATGCAAAGCTAATGTTTGTTTGGTTGGGAAGACAAACAGTTCCATAATTTGGCCTTTTTACCGTGCGTACCCAATTCTTGATTCATAAACTTCACAAGATAAAACTTTCTATTCTTAGCAGCATGATCCCACCAGTAAAAATTATTGGAAAATCACCGCTGACGAGTACAATACTATAGAAAAGCATGGAAATACACAGACCAATTCAATGAAAAATCATTGAAATGACTCTCTGATTTTTGACAATCCTTATAGAGAAAATTACGTTATGCATGTTAAAATTGCAAAAGCACTCTTAACACTCACCGCTAAGTAATCGTTCATGCAAACAGTCGGGGCATTTCGGATTCTTTCCATTTCACCTGTAAAAGTAATAGAAAATTTAAAATCTGTAAGTGTTTATACAATACTATATACCAATAATACAAACATACTTGGAGTTCTGAATCGGTAAACACGGTAAGGATCGTTACCATCCAGTTGATGGAGTGATGTCATTTCCTCAATATCTGGCATTTTATGTAAAGCATTACGAAATCGAGTCTTCCATGTGGAAACATCTGAAGGATCACCTGGCGTATAACGTTTTGTATGCCTCGCCCATTCACGAAAAATCTTGGCATCCTATTTCAAAAAATTTTATAGAACTATTTCCTACTATCAAAAAGGAACAGGAATAAAAATGTAAAAATAATTGAAAAGTTATTTTTATATTAATAAACTGTTCGAGTCTCCATTCTTTTACAAACAGTGAATTTATAGTCAACATAAAAGACTTGTTTGATAGTATAGAGAGTTCAAACATTAAAGATAAGTTTCCAGTAAAAAAGAACCTAATGGTTTGATTATTAAAGTTGCCTGTGTTTTATAGTTATGTCAGAATTATTATCTCATTTGATTGAGCATTAATCCAGACAGGAACACAGGTGAGTGTTACAAACATACCCTTTCTTCATCAAACCCAGGTCTCCCATAGTGCTTCCATGCCAGTTTAAAAATTCGAAGATCTTTATCTATCCACTCACATCCTGGGCAATTTTTGGTGTCCAACTGTTCAGACAACCAAGAACGCAAACGCTGACGAGGTTGGCCTTGGTCATAGGTAGCTGGACTGGGCAAGGAATCATCCATCACTTCTTTAATAAATCTATGTCATAAACTGATTTTAGTACTTTTGTTTATACATTTATACTACGTTTTTAGTCATTAGAAAATACTTTAAATACTTAAAAATTCTAGTTTCCAAGACTACAATGTTAAAAAGATTATTGAATTAATCTGATTGGTTTCTTTTACCAAATGGTATCTAAAACTTAAAAAAAGCTGTAAAGGATGAGTTTCTTGTGAAACTTAAACAGAAACTAAATTTGATAAGGAGTTTCCAATAAAATGGCGCAACCTTTTTAAACGCAAGAATTTTGAACTGAACAAATTACTATAAATGCTGTAGCATAAAATTCCACTGATCACGTCTTAGAGGACATTTTAATAACAGTGAAGGTATATATATATCACCTCTGCAGGTATCAAATCTATAAAAATACTGTTTCTTTTGAAACTTAACAGAAACTAAATTTTATAAGGAGTTCCAATAAATATGACGCAAAGTTTTTAAACATATATACAATACAACTATATTGTAGCATGCACTATTGCCTGTCGCAAGGTAGTGCATGAAATATTAAGTTCAGAAAAAACTTGATAGATGGCAATGGTATTTACATAACCATTGCCACGATTAAGTCATTTTCCTTTTGAACACTAAATGACCTTAGGCATCAAATATTCTCCATATTCTGTATCAAATGATCAAATTAAGTTTATTTAAATACAAATTAACACTTCAAAGCCTTTTAGAGGCTGTAACTTTGAGTTTTATATTGTTTAGGTATGTAGTGTAAACTCATAGACATTATAATAAATCAACATTATAGATTTGCCTACTAGGAAACAACACTTCTTCAAATTAATAAAACCACTATTCTATTCTTTTGTATCTAATATCATTATGGAGTTGTATTTCCTATTTGCACTCTCCCCTAAATGTATCTGATACTTTAGCCCTAACCCTAACCCTGACCCTAAAACATCCTGGACGGGAGAGTGGGGGGAAATAGTGAAAAGGAAATAGCGCTTATCATTATTATGTGTGTTTGGAAAGATCACATGATCCATGCACTATGATACACAGCACAAGAAGTAAGCCACTATAATACAATCATTAGTTGCGATTCCAAGAAAAAAGTACGCCAAACAAAGAGAAGATCAATGTTATTATCACTTTAAAGTCCTGAATTGCTTCGTGACTGCAATCAATAAGACAAGAAAACAGTTATGAAGAGCACATCAAATATAAGCAAAATGAGCAAAAAAAGGTTACCTTGCGAAACACAACACTGCACTGCCTTAAAAAAGAAGAAACACCGATCGTGAAGCTATGAATTAAAACCCGTAGTAAACCGCTGATCTTTTCTCTTCCAATACCTCTTGTTGTTTGATTGTATGAATTAAGTATTTGCAAGTGACTAACTTTCAGTATTGCAAAAATCGAAACTTAAAGACAGCATGGAAATTTCAGAATGTTTCGTGCTCATAAGAAAAACAAAACAAAGCGAAACCGGAAAATTATAGGAGAAAGCTACCCCCACAAATTTCTAGATTTTGATTATCGGTTACCGGAAATTTGGAAATGACGAGTGAGGAAACATTCCGAAACATCGGTCACATTCACATTCTGAATGATAATGATGGGTCACCTCTTATGTTAGCCTTTTTTAGCTGTAAACTTTTTTAGATGAAACTATCAATTTTTAGCACATTACTTTTATTTCCATGCCGGTGCATGTTGTCTTTCTTTCATGATTGAGTCTGTTTTGGAATTTAAATTTTAATAAAGTTTATGAGCTGTGGAAATGAAATGATTTTTCATTTATAGCTATTCAGTTTGTTTTCAAAGGATTGACGTCAGAAATTAGAAGGTCCGGTTTTGAATAATATAGACAACATTTTCCAGTTAATGTTTTGTGTTTATTATTTACAAGTTATGCCCGAAAAACTAAAACTATTATGAAAATGTAAAACTTTATGCATGTGATGAAGCCGTTCACTCTCTGAAATGAGTCATTAACATTAAGCATCCTTTTAGACCCACAAATGAATAGAAATAAAATTGTTAGGGGCTATTGCACTTTATTCATTATTATTCATGATTTTGATGCAGAATCCGAAGTATTACAGAAAAAGTTTTGGGCATCAGTAGAAAAATTCGATAGGAAGTCAACAAAAGTTTTGAGAGCTATTAAAGTATATAAATACGCTAAAAATGCCTCCAAATGTTATACAGCACTATGAATTGAGCAATGCATTGAGATCCTTTAATTTCTTATATCAAAAAGTGAAGACTATAATATATATAATATACTGGAAATACGACTGTACAGATTTTCTGAAATAACAATAATATTGATGTATAAGTTACTTCAGTTATGTTGTGTTGTTGTATTTATTGTGATGACTATTTTTTACGCTCAAAAGTGGTTGTCAATGTCAAAATCGGTCTGTAATTAGCCCCTGAGAATAACACTTGCGGATATCTAAACTTATATATCCTTAATCCTAACCCTAACCTGTTGATTTTGAGATCGATATTCAGGTAATCAGCGTTAAATGCATGAATAATATTAGGGGGTATGAAAGTGCAATAGCAATTTGTTTGTTATAAAGTGTATGTTTATCTTGAAACCCCTACAAGTTTCAATACACAAGTGAATAAAAAGTTTTAGGATATGCTATGTTTTTTAGCATAATTGGATTTTTTTTACCAAGAATAATGTTTGCTAAATTCATTTCGTAAAATATATATAATTTTGTATATATATAATACGAAACTTTACTAAAAAACTTAACACTGAGAAAAACATTTTGAATGTTTTGCAAAAGATTACACCTTCAACATGATCAAAACAAAGATTAACACCTTGACAGGTTATTATTGTTATTCCATTATTACTACTGATGTCCATTTAAATTGTAAATGTTCATTGAAACACAAGGTTGTTGTGAGTAAAGAGAATGTGTGAACAACATTCTGAGCAACAAAATAACTCAAAAGAAAACTCAAAATGTCTATCAAAATTTTCTAATCAAGAGTAATCAGTCATGTTTACTCAAAGTCTGTGAAAGGATCAATCAAAGAAAAACAGAATTAATTAAACTATACCACTGAAAAATTAAAGCTTGTTTAGATAGATAACTGAAAAAAAATTTCTTTTGTTTTTTTTTTCTTCATGTAAACTAAGAATCAAACAAATCAAACTGTTTTGAACTATTTTGCGATTGTTATTCCTTTTTTTATTTTGATTTGATTTGTAACATTCCTTGAAAAACTATGTGAACATTTTAAAAGAAAGCCTCTATAATATAGGAAAACTTGAGTTGTCATAGCTACAACATTTGATGAATGATTACTTGTCCTGCTAAAGGTAATCAGTGAACTGAAATTAATCCTGAATTAGAAACAAAAACAAATTTAAGAAAAGTGTTTAAAACAATCAAGACACTCTTTAGGAAAATGTAAATTGTAAAGGAATTTGAGATGGTTTTAAAAAGGATATACAAAGTTTAAAGGGATTATTGTGTCTAAAATGATAATTACCCAAAATGATACAAAAAGGTTTGTATAACAAGTCAGTTATATCACCCCTCCAAACACTATCTTGGGCACAGGAATGCCTTTAACCGATGTTTGAATAAAAGATATTGAACACTAAAAATATCGACGTTATGCATGTAAGTGTCCAAGGCTCAAATCTGCCAGGACGAGACTGCTTTCTATAAAATCTTTTGGTCCTAGTTTTGCATTCTGATCGTTTTGCTGAATGTCTATTAAAATAAACGATTGTGTTCTAAATGACCAAATCAGCCGAATAATGGAAAATTTTGTTTTTGTTTTGCCAATAGAAAATGAAACTGATAATGAGGTCATCTTTGGAAATTAAAATTGGTGAATTTGTCAGAACATTCTGTGTTGTTTCTTATGAATTAATAGAATAGAGCATTGTAGGAAAAATTTGTTATAATAAACTTCATTAAACTACATGATTATAAACATAATTGTCATGATAAAGCCATTGATTATTACTATAGTTTTGACCTTTTGAAACTTATGTCAATCAATTCATTATTCTAAACAGAACACGAAAAATGTTACCAAATGGCGGCTCTCCCTATCATCATGCCCCTTACAGTCCAGCATCTTCAACGATAAGTTCGGCTGATAGCACTGCTTCCGGCCATCAGCCACGTCAACGGTTGAGACCGTGGTTAATTGATCAAATAAACAGCGGTGAAATTCCTGGACTGATGTGGATAGATAAAGAAAAAATGATTTTCAAAATACCATGGAAGCACTTTGGAAGACCTGGCGTGGATGAGCATAGGGACGCCATGTTGTTCAGGTGAGCAGATTCCTTGTTAATTATATTTCTGTTTTATTTCAATAGAGCAGAGTGGGTAATTATTTTCTAAAACTGCTATGTTCTGGTACTAACAGATTCATTTGTTAGTACTTTAATCCTTGTTAGTACTTTAATCCTGGCTGAGAATAAAGTAAGGACATTGTTTCTTATGAATTTCATTTTTAAATCAAATGACTGTTTGAAGGAATTGGGCGATTCACACAAAGAAGTTCAAAGTGGGTGACCAAAGCGATATTTCCACTTGGAAGACCAGGTTTCGATGTGCACTCCATAAATTGTCTGATATTGATGAGCTTAACTCGATGAATCAAACAGAAGGTGACGAACCCTACAGGGTGTATCAATTCAAAAAGAAAGGTGACGATTTCATTTGTTTGTCTTTGTTACTATAGAAATCATAATCGGTATAATACTCTCCTGATGTTAGGTAGAAAGATTTCCTTTTGATTTTAAGATTTAAAGTTTTTTATTTGGTCATTTAAAAACTTAGGAGAGGGGGTGGGGGTGGGGGAGGGCAGGTTGGCAAGTTTGCTATTGTTCAAGGGGTAGAGGGTGAATGCTAAAAGTTTTAGGGAAGTCAGGGTTCGAATTAACACTTCCCAAAATGGGAAGTGATTTTGCAAATTGGCTCAGAAATTGCGAAGTCATTAAAATGTTCAGAAAATTGCAAAGTATGATATCCAGATTACAATATACATTACAGATTATAATATACATTTTTTCTACAGATACATTCAGTTATTTCAACTGCAAAGGTATATCAAAAATGTATTTTTCAAAATTTTTAATGTTGTCGCTACATACTTTATCATTCCAAAAATTATTGATCTTCTAATCATGTTAATAAATAGCGTCATAGTAACATTTAGTCATTTATTTCTTTATAATGACTTATTTCAAAGTTAAGTATAACAAGAAAATGTTTCTCACCGTCTCCTTTTATAAACAAGTGCAATTATTTTGTTGCTTAAATCACTGAATGGATCAACGTAAGTTATAAAAGGTTTTATTGAAAATCATCAAATTGTTGTGTTAAATTGTGTTGTGTTAATTACTGTAAAGACATTTTTGTGGCTTATTGTCAGTCTATAAACAACTTTGAATTAACTTTATAGTGTTTCACATGGAAAAACAAAAACAAGCAAATTTTGCGAAGTGAATTTTTTACGATAATTGAAACCCTGGGAGTGCTTGTCCCCTTTTGCAATCATGCTCAAAATATTCAGGTGTTATCTCTTGCTTCTACAAGACAACAGTTCAGACAGCATTTGATTTAGAATTTCTCTCTATTGAAAGACATGAAATATCTTTTTGACCTCATTGGAGTTTGAACTGCATAGTTCTCCAATTGAGACATTTATGTTGAAGTTCAACAATGACCTACTACGATAAAACAACATTTTGAGGAAAGCTTGATTTATTTTGTTTTTAGAAATGGATTCAGATGTAGCATCATCAGTTGGATCTCCACTTAGTTTACCCATGGTTAGAAACTTTAAATCATTGCATCTATTATATCCAAATTTATTGTCAACGATTTCTAAGAATTGCCTAGGTTTATTATACAGACTGTACTGGAAACAGGACATATAACATTATTATAAGCCTCATTAGAAACTTCCAATTTGCATCATACTATTATCATGATCTTTTATGACAGAAGTATTATGAATGAAATTAAAAGTCAAAGTCAAGACATGAGGTCAAAGATACGACTTTGTATTCTGCAAAAATGAAGCTTTTTGTAAAGTTTCCTCTTCAGGTAATGCATTTTTATATAAGATATAAGTATTTCTTATGGAAAGCTTCGTTTTTACATCATGACTTAATAATTTTATTCAATTTTATTCAAGAGAGAAGACATTAGAAGTATCATTGGTAGTATTGTGTAGTTCTTGATAGTACATAATATAAATATAAAATTTTAATTGAATTTCCATGAAGTATTATAATAATGTATACTTTGTGTCCAAACGTAGTGGTTAGAAAATGATAAGCTCAGAGTAGTTATGTATGTTCCAAGTCTGTGGCCTATGTTAGTGCCAGACTTTCCGGAGATTTCATAATGGTTATTTTACTTGGTAGTATACTTGTTACTTATTGACGTCAGTATGTCTTGACAAGATAGCAACGAAATTTCAAATACATTTTCAAACAAGATAAAGAAAATAACAAACAGCAAGTTTAAGCTTTCCGGCAAAAGCTTTTGCTTAATTTTAAACTTGTTGTTTGTTATTTTCTTTATCTACTTTTTATGGCGAATCATACCAACATTTTCAAACAACATTTTGAGGCTAATAACCATGCCAGCATGTCAGTTATTGTAAGATAATAGTGATCATGGCTTTTTTCGCTTTTGTAAGGACTCCCCTTGGTTCGAAATGATTAATTTTTTTGATGACAGAAGAACATCAATATTTTGGATACTGAGATGTTCAGCTCCTTTTCAACCGTTTCCAGTGGGCAAATTTGTTGAAAATCCCTGGGGAGGAGTGCATATCTATAGAAGCAAACACTCTGTTTCAATTTATAATGCTCTTCATCTTATAGGGTTAGTAATATTAGTCTTGTCTTCCTTTACAAAACAAAGAGAGTCCTATTTTGGCTTGTAAGCTGCACACCCTTGTTTGTTCCATCCCTTTCGGTACATGTCTTCACACCATTTTTTGTTCTTCTCGTTCTCAGCACTCATATGAGGCATTATCTTTGGGTCGTAAGCTGGAATATATCCTTGGTATGTTTGCATGGCACACTCGCAAGGTTTGCTTGGATCCCACGATGTACGCCAGTTTGCGTCCCACGAATTTGCTACCTTTCGGCCATCAGGAAATTTGAAACTCTTTTTCCCTCTGTTGAATTTCTTGCATGACAGGGTTTTCACGTCCCCGTCATTGAATGGTACTTTGAAATATTTGGTAAACCAACGGAATGCTTTTATTCGGCGACTCTCTCCTGCACCACCTGGTTCAGTTGGGTCTTCCCCACCGCATTCTCGGTTAATCACAAGAGAAGTTGGCCCAAATACACCTCCTGTGTTAAAATAGGTTGCGTTGACATTAGCAGGTGAATGAGCGTTAAACCACAACTGTTTTTACTCAGTACTGTCTTACCTGTGTAGTCTGGATCAGGTGATACCCATTGGCCAATAACAATGTCGTGCATAGATGGTTTCGGACTCTGTGGAGTCATGTAGAACCACAGAGAAGCCATTACGCTCAGGGGTGGATCTGTTTTGGTCATAACCAAATTGGGGTCTTTCAAGATATCAATTGGTTTTCCATTATGTGTGATTCCTTGTTCGTTCAACCAGCGATTGAATAGACCATAGTTGTAATTGTAGGAGATCTGGATCGCTCCTCGTCCATAGTAGCACCCCTAAAAAGAGTTCATCAGTTCTTTGATAGTTAAAAAATGTATGAATGGTTTAAACAAAACTACAGCTAGTTCGATCTTTTCTTTTATTTCTCATGCATTTTTTGTAGAATGCAAGCAAGTAGTTAAATTAATATTTAATGATAAGTTCTTGTGAGGAATAGAATAACACCTGCAAACTCTAAAGCTGCAACACATGAATAGGAGAAATATAGAGAAACGTAAGGTCGTCTTGTTACATATTCATGACACAAAAAAAAATATTAATGCTATCCACAAGCTATAGGCATTTTGTCCAACTTCAATGATCCTCTATCTAAATTTCCTTGTAAGTGTGTAATCTTATCTTCATTCTGCTGAAAGTTTTATTTTGATTCAAGTGACATCACTTTATTCCAAGCAACTTTTTAATATACTTTTCTACAAATCAGGAATTTCGTGCCCACTGAAAAGGTCATTCCTTTCCATTGTTTAGTTGAAACGGTGAAAAAAATGTTTCCAACTTTTTGTCACATGTCAGTCAATCATATTACAGTAAATCTTTGATTCCCTACAAATAATTTACTTTACGGAAAAAAAGGCTTTAGTTTAGTGTTTACCTTCAGGTTTTCTTCAGTAACTAATAAGCAAAATATTTACCGAGTAATAATTTCCTTGTTTGCCTGTTCCACAAGGATACCACCACTTATTGTTGGAACCCTGGTCACAATACCTTGCCGCAGCCACACAATATTGACCATCGGTTGGATCATAGCCCTTATTCTTCACGAAAGGAGAGGAAGGTCCTCCTTCGAACCAATTGAAGAAGCCACCTCGGTAGAAACAGTCTTCAGCTTGGGTTTTAGGAAGAGTCTTGTACAGGTGACCGTTATTTTCCCCAGTCTCCTGAACGGCATGGGAGAAGAACGCAGCCAAGTCACGGCGATATGTTTGACCTGCTGTATAGGATGTTTTCAGTTTGCGACCTTCTGGATCGGTTTTGACGTATTCCGTACCAAATTTAGGGAAGTATCTTGCAGCGATTATAAAGGCCTTATAATTGTATGGACGACAATCCGATGGTCCCCAGCCAATATTTGCTTTAGGGAACAAGTCATTGAACATGCTCTTTGTAAACCATTTCTCAATCTTCGATGGAGGTTTATTTTGTGGATCGGTCGGTCCTTTGCAAGACTTTGGTGGTGATTTGCCGTACTTCTGCCAATCTGGACAATTGAAACTAGCAATAATCCCAATGGCAGACAAGCCTGAAAAGAAAGTATGCAAAAAATGATCATTCATCCATTGGATCATTGTAGAATAAAAGCAATATCGTGAATTCTTCATAAAATTTGCTAACCTATCAATACTGTTAATGCTTTCATGTCTGCGTTCTATTCAGAATTAATAGCACGGCTTCCAAGTTGCTTTGATGTATGTATTAGATTTTGATGGAGCAAATTCTGTGAAAGGAACAGGGGGTAGAAAACATGATAAAAGTAGCAAGTGTATTAGTAGAAAATGAAAATATAATATATTTTCAGGGGTTGTTTCTTTCTTGATAATTTGCAACTCATGATAATGTAAGATGATGCTGTTTTGTTTCTGAAAAACTGTTGTCATAAAAATATTTGCTTGAGGGACTGAATTGATATTTTTTAAAGGGTTCGCTATAATTTTTCTCAGCCAAGGAACCAGTTTCGAATAAATGTACTAATAGGAGTAGACTATTGCTGTAATGTAAGCCTTGTGATAGTAAGTGTGAACTAGCCCTGAAGCAAGGCAATAATTTTCTGAACTCGCAGTGGGTAGTATTTTTAAATTCTTTTAGAACTAAAATGTATCTGGTAATTTGAGGAAAGTTTAGATTGACTAAATAAAATGTGGAAATTAGACTTGTTGAGAAAATGAAAAAGAACTTGCATGTTGTGAACTGTGACTTGATATTTTTATTGCTGCATGTGCCAGTTTTAACCACGAGCCATCTTAACCATTCAAAATACTTTTCAAACCCCCCTGGCAAGATATTTTTGTGTGAACAGGTTTCTTTTTTTGTTTGCGCAAGTGTGCCAACAGACATCAAGTGTTGAGCTGGATTGATCAAGCTTCATTTAATTTTTTTTTGTATGTAAACATTTTCGCAGCTGTGCTCCTGATACAGCATGCAGAAAATTTAGACATAGTTGCGCCATGAAAAGTAGAGTCAAAATAATGTCTCTGTTTGCCAACTGTAAATTGCTGTAACTGTAAATGGATAAACATTTTAAAGTAATTTCAGTAGTGTTTTGTTTTATGAAGTCTGTGCTGCAGGCACTTCCGTGAGAAAAAACTCTCGCGTGCGGTACTTCGCACGCGCAAACTTGATTTTACTGATTTGCGCGTGCGATTTTAAATTCCATGAAATAGTATTTTTCTTAAATCTACAGCGCTTAATCAGACGAAGTTCTTGGGGTGCTCAGAGTGAATTATACAGTTGAATTTAGCTTACTCAGCACATTCAATAAATTTGTTTACTATGAGTGAAGTTGCGGGGATACGATTTAACTAGTGAACCCCAAACATTAGAGACTGATTGCCGTTTATCTTTGCACTTCACAAAAAAAATTTAAAGTTAAGTGTCCTGTATAAAAATATGATAACAATGCTTGTGGTGAGATATTAAAGAAAAACGAAAAACTAACGATGTTCAACTGAATGAAGAAGAAGAAAATGACTCTTGTGTGTTCTAGTACTCCACCGTACAGATTATACAGTTGTTATTTTTTGTTAATAATAAAGTTCTTTACAAAACCAATGAAAATGTGCCTAAAATAAGTAAGCAACACATTACCCGTTAATCTATTTAAATTCCTTTCAAAAACTTTGACGTCATTGTAATGGCCAGCTGAAATCTCATAATAACAAACGTCTTAGAAGAGTTTCACTGACCAAACATTTTATAAGGCATTTTATTGAAATTACATCACAGAAAGGGTGGCCATTTACTTACTTAAATGCGGTTTTCCACTAGACGAAGAATATCGATGCGGAAAGATTTTCTGCAATTTGATTGGCGCAGTAATATTCTCTCGGTTTGGTGAACCAATGAGATTGCAAAGAAATTTTTCAACGCAACATTATTCGCCTAGTAGAAAACCACCTTAATGTTACTCACGTGCGAAGCACGTATTACCTACGTAAGATAAGAAAATTATAAATTAAGAAGAAGAATTGTTACGTCATAAAAATAAGTTAAAGGACAACCACAAGGAATAACTTTTCAGCACATGAACCCTAACAAATAATAATGAAAAAATGACAAGTGCTGTATCAAGTTTTGCGCGTGCGACATATCACACGCGCAAATTTTTTTACGCGTGTGTGTGCGCGTGCGCGTGCTATCGCACGCGTCTCATGGAAGTGCCTGTGCTGCAAACAAGGGGATCTTTTATTTCCTCATGGCTACTCTTGTGTTCCCTAATCTAACAATTACTAAACGAATGGGTTTAAATGTTGGGCATGTCTAATATTTTTGGCAATACACAATTTGATTTCAAAATGGACTTGAGGTATTTTCTTTCAAATTTCACTATTGCTACTCAACACTCTCTATGTTGTGATATTGAAAATATGGTTTGCGTTGCAAGTATTTATCAATAAGTGCAGCCATTGTTACCGAATTTCGACATTTCCAAGACAACTAATATATTAAGCTCATGGAGTTGATCGACCCTTCTGCCTATTCAAATTTTTTGAACAACGAACCTGAATTTGAATTTCCAAATGATAATCCAAAATTATCGTTGGACTTCCTGTAAGTTGTCGATACTTCAAGGAGTAAAGTGTTTTAATTTGTCCAATGAATTTCTTTAGTCTGAAAACCCTGTTGTACTAAGTCCGATGCCGTCTTTTTCAGGTATGCCAAAACATTTGTGTTTTTATGTTATTCACATTAGCATTGCAGAAAATTTGTTTTCCTATTTCCAAGCAGGCTATTAGATTGATCTTGTTCCTTTAGAAATGAACAATTCTTTTTCGAATCAAAACCAAGTAAGTCATTTGTTCTTATTTTTGTCTTTTGTGTTATTATCTCGTTGTACCTTCCATCAAAGTTGATAAAAGTGCCTTTGAGGTATTGTTTGAATGTATATAATCACTATGAAAAATCTTTTTATAAAGTGTTAAACTTCAAATTAGTACCTGAATTAAGTTTGAAAATCGTGTATTATTAATAATGGTCATAGTTTTAATATGGCAAGTTCATTCATCTCTAGGGATCGGCTAAAGCAATAAAAACATAGGGCCTAAAAGCATTTTTTTAGCGAGTTGACTTGATGATGGAATTTAGAGAAGTTAGATTGCTTTTTCACTTTTATGTTTTTTATTTCAAATGTTTGTGTTATGAAATTGGATGGCCTCTGCCTCCATTCATATAGCTATCCTTGCAGTCTATTATATTACTTTTTCAATTAAAAATTCATTCAACTTTCGTGTTTTGTTGCTTTAATTAGATTGAAAAAGTTGTGAATTTTTGAATTGTAGTCTGGAAACTATAAATACTTAAAGAGTATCACGAGAAATTTATCATGAATCTTTCAGATGACACATTGAAATATTTTTATCAAGAATTGTTATGTCAAGATAAAGAGATCTCTCTCGGTGTCACCTTTCCCTTCAAAATTTAATTGTTGAGTAATGATGGTATCTGGTTGACTTTTGTGTATTAGATTCAAGACGATGTTGATACAGCCCAGCTTATGTCAGAAGATTTGGACTTACGTGAGTTTTAAGTTATTCGCTGTTATTCTAAAACATCTGGCATCCCCTTATGTACTTACACTTGTTTTATTAGTTGATGTACTTTCACTAGTGACTGTTGACTGACAGATTAGGTTTCAGTGTGGTATTTGGGAAAAAGAACCTTGAATTTAGTACAAAAAAGATGAACTTTCTCAAAAATAAATTACTCATTGTAACATTGATCCGATGCAAAGTTTCTATGATATGAATGTTTAAAAACATGATGATCTTTGTTGCACGTTCAACGTTTCTTTGTTATCATTGCAGGTTCTCTACCCTCTAATAATTGCTATCAACAAGTACTGCCATCAGGAGTTTCTCTGCACAATGAAATACATAAAGATGAAATAAAATTTATTTGTCTTCAAAACTGCTTGTGTAGGCCATAATGGTGACTTCGTGGGTTTTAGTTTGTTTTTTTTTAATTGTAAAATTCATTTTCCAGGTAGATTAGATCATGCTTTTCATCCCAGGTACCCAAACATTTTAAATAGAGCTTTTAAACGAACGGTGTTTTCAGAAATCAATTACTTTTTGTTTGTGACATTACCTTACACATTTCTTAAGTATTTTTACATAAAAGAATTAAAATTAAACTTAAAGAACTTTATACTGACTTCTTGAGGAGTATTTCAATAATTATCTTTATTTTCCAGGACATTCCATCATGCTAGTCAATACGACAATACCAATGAAATTCTTACATCCCTTTACACGGCGCTTTCGCCTAGTCAGGCTATTCAACTTAGTTCTTTATGTCAAAATTGCTGCTATTTATCTTCAAGGATCTGTTGATAAAACAGGAAAATCACTTTGGCGATTACAATGGCCGTGGTGGCCGTGAAAAAATTTGCCTGAGTCAATAAACACAGGCTTTCAAAATTCCCATGGTTAAATGGTGTCCTTTTTTTAAAAAAAACTTTACAATGAAATAGGATTTTAATAGAACTACAAACATGACTTAAGAGCTGAACGTCAAATTCAAAATTTAAAATATTAAATTAAAATAATAAATATTATTAGGACAATCCCACCAAACAAACTTTAAAATTTTTGCTGTAGATGTAGTAATGCCATTTCCTCAAATACTGCAAGCGTTTCCTTAATCAAAGATCTGAAACAGATTAAAAGTTTTTCATCTCCCTTTTAGCTAACATTGACGAAATAGAAGACCTGGAGCTAGTAAACGTATGTTGTCATATAATCCTACTAAGCCCTTAACAGTCTGTGCCCAGCCCAATATCTTCTGATATCAGCAATGTAGACTATCTTTCTGTTGTAGAACATCTTGCATGGCGATCATATGTCCAGATTTAACAGTAGCGGCAATGCCATGATGAATACACAACCAGTTCCGGCCATGCAACCGAAGCAAATTAGCGCGCCGCATCTCGGTTCTCAATCAGGTGAAGGGCGTGTGGCCAATATCTCAACAGCTGTTTGCTATTTTCCTTTGATCTTCTAAAAATCACCAAGTCTTTTCAAGTTGTTTTGTTAGTTGTATCGTACTGGAGTAAAATTGACCTGGTAGCTATGACTGTGCTGGCTCCATTTTATATACAAACCGAAAACGTTGGAATAAAAAAGAAAATAAAATGAAAAGGAATTAAAGAAAAGAAAGAGTTCACCCCTTTGACCTGATACACAATTGTTAATTTAAAATATTTCGAAACTAAGCAACAGTACTTTTTTATGTAAGCAACTCGATTATAGCTTTGCTTGATCTTAAAATTATTTCCAGCCTAAAAGTTGGTAATCTGTTGGAAATACGTGATATAAGGTTCACAGTGTGATTTTGACAAACTTATCGGTAAAAAATCCGTCTGTAAAAAATTTCGTCGGTCAAAAAATTCGTCGGTAATAAATATTCGTCACCGAGACAAAAATACGTCTCTTTTTACCGACGAAATTTTTTGCCTAGCTATATCTGAAACGTCCATACACTTTTTAGTACTACATATTATAAGCTTAATCAATCTAGCATAATTGGAACTGGCGTGTTTTGCAAATAAGAAAACAATTAGTCGGTAAAACTTATTCGTCAGTAAAAAAAAAATTCGTCGTTAAAAAATTCCGTCGGTCAAAAAATTCGTCGGTAATGAATATTCGTTAACAAGGCAACAATTCGTCACTTTTTACCGATACATTGTTTACCGATAAGGTACATCATCTCAAGAATGTAGTTCAAATGAGATTTGCTAACCGTAACACAATTCAATTCTTAAAGTCGGTTAGACTTGCTTAAGAAGTTGTTGCTTATGATGAAAGTTTGCTCACACTGGAAAGTTGCTTTATTTGTCTGAAACTTTATATCCCAGTAAGCAAATTAGTTGAATGTCACTGCGAAGGAGTGCATTTCCATGGAAATATACAGACTATTTCAATAAAATGTTCTTCATCGCGGTGGATTTTCGACGATTTTGTTCACTAGGATGCTCCCTCATTACTTCCTATCATTTTCCTTTAGTGCTTTTCCAAAATTTAAATCAACAAGCTTGACTTCTTAGTCTCTGTTCCTGCTCCTGTGGTTTGACCCACTTTGAGTTCCTTATATAACATTCTTCTCTTGCCGTCTGTTTAGTCACCTCGCTGTCGGTCAAACTGTACTACGCAGATCAGGATGTTGGAGAGAAAATTGTGGATAATCCAAGAGGTTTACGAATAGCTTTCAACCCTCCTCCGCCCTTACCCAAGGATGTGGTGAAAGAAGACACATCGGAGGTTGTCAGTCACATTTTCGGTCCGTTTCAGGCGGAACAAATATATTTCCCGCCCTCTCCAGACCAAAACACAATGAAAATCCTGGAGTGTGTGAAGCGAGGATTAGTGCTGCAGGCTCGAAACGGTGAAATCCTTGCCACTCGGTTGTGCAGGGCGAAGGTGTTCTACTCCGATTCGGTATCTCCGACCGAACCTGTCAAAGAATTGCCGCGTGAACACACCACTGTCATCTACGACTACGCCAACGAGTTCTTGCCCAAGCTGAAGTTGTATATGCAAGGTCAAGGCGCTCGCCCAACATGCGAACGGTACTTCTCGTTCGGACAGAAGTGGTCTCACAGCGCCTCTCTGAAGAATAACTTCATCTACATCAGCGTGACGCACTGCCTAGCGCAAGAACAATTGATGCAACTGAACCGTGCAGAGATCAACACCAACGTGTTGATATCCGACCCAAACATGCTCGATATAATCGCCAAGCAAATCGAGGAGATCAGTTTCAACAACGTCTCTGTGAACGGAAACATGTAACCGAGTGGTGAAGGTAAACCAAAAAAAAAAATTATTGACCATGGTTTGAATGGAATTCGGTTCCTAGAAGTATCAGTCTAGTGTACCGGCCAACCGTGTGTGGAGTGTGGTAGCCGTTTTCCACCGTGAACCAAACTAAAATGAAAGCGAAAAGATTATAAAGGCAAAGTGACCGAAGCACCTTTGAAATTTATCATATTTATCTTGATTATTGTAAATGTGCTAATTTTTTTTTTTTTTTTTTTTTTTTTTTTTTTTTTTAAGAAATGGATATTATTTGTTGCATAATGTTTTTATATCAGAATGTATTTTTAGTGAGTACCGTTTTATTTTTTTATGACGAAGTATGGCGATTTAAATATCAGTTAATTTTAGAGTTAGTATACTGATAATGGCAGTTATTGCTACACAGAACAAGGACAAGAGCCTTTTTTGCATTTTCTGACAACTTCAAAATACCCGGTGAGTAAACTTGTTGAACTCACCGCGAAAGAGTACATTTTTATAGAAATACACACACGATTTCAATAAAAATGCTCTTCATCGCAGTGATGTTTTGACGATTTTTATTCATTGGGAAATGCATTGTAATGTGTTCATGTAATATTTTCATGAGTGAATTTACCATTCTATTTTTTTACATCGAGTATTTTGCGCAATATCTAGAAATCTAGTCTGTCATTATGTCACTTTAATGATTCTGAGGCTAAGTTCTGAGTAAACTCTGAAAAGGTGAAATGGAATACTTTTGCTTTCATGGTCAAACCTCCCGGTTATTCAAGTATAGAGTTTTGATATTGAGCGAGTGTCAACGAACATGGCCAGTGATGGTCACAAGAATTGTCCTTTGAAGAATACATTTCACTTGCTTGATTTTATATTCTTGACTTGGATGCTTAATTTTTTTTAATTATTTTTCTGCATTTATTGGCCAGCTTCTTTTTGGTTTTTAACTTTTTTCGATCTTCATTTATAAACTCAAATTCTGCATTTTGACTCAAAATCTGCAGGATCTGCATGACTTGTACTCCTGGCACTCACAGGGATGTTTCTATATCTCTAATGCCATGGAATGTTTTGATTTATTTTTACTTTACTTTCATTTATTTGAGAGTGTCTTTAAAATATTATATATTCCACCATATTGTTTGTACTATAATACTGATTCAACGATTCTCTTACTGGCTAAACTTTTCGGTGAAAAGCTTCTTAAAATGGTCTGAAAAAACGAGACATAGCTTGAACCGTGCCTACAGTACCCAAACAAATTTAACAACATTTGCGCCACAAATGTAGTTGGTTAGAAGCGTTAGTTGAAATGTATGTTATCTTGAATCCCCTTATGTTGGAGTAGACGTTTTTCCACTTCAAGTTCCAGAGCTCTTCCAACATGTGACCAGGAATATTTTTTAACATAATTTTGTTTGATACATGTATGAAGACCATATCACTGTGGCCTCACGTTGTATAGTCGAATTTATTTTTTTCGGATCTGAATCGTAGTACTATAGTACCAGAAATAAATTAAGGTTATGTAGCTTCTTCCTTTGTAATTTGTCCGTGGCCTCACGTTGATAATCCCCTTTCTTCAGCACGTATCACAGGCAATTGTTTGACTTGTTTTCTCTTGAAAGCTCTTGTATCTATGGTGATGATTTTGTATCAGCTTCTGTATTTTTAACTGAAAGTAAATGTTGGATCTGATTGTTAAATTCTTTGATTCTCGATATCTTCGTGACAGTTGGTACATGAGGTTGGGTAAGAATTGAATTGGATTACAGCAGGTTTTTGGTTAACTAGTAAGGGAAAATATGGAAATTGAAGATTTTGGGAAAATTCCAACCTCGCTCCCAGGGCTTCTTGCCTTTTTGATGTACGGACGGCATCAAAAAGGCAAGAAGCCCTGGGAACGAGGTTGGGGAAAATTCCTATTTTCTTAGCAGGTTTTGTGAATTATATATTCAACATTGACATAAATATTCTTTTATGAACTTAGTAACCGAGAGTTTTTAGTCCTTGGGCTTCCAACCCAGTGAATGTTGGTTCTTCTGTCCGCCGACTTGCAACTAGTAGTTGACTTACCGCCAGAGTTACGTATAGCATTGCTCTAACTTGCCCGAAGGCCAGTGTGCAGTTCAACTGGAAAAGTCGGAAGTCTTTCTGATTGGCCTTTAGTGAGATTTTTCAAGCAGGCTACTTTTTTTATTATGAAATGAGTTGACGTGTTGTAAATAAAACAACCTCGTTCCCAGGGCTTCTTCTTTCGTTTCGAAGAAGCCCTGGGAACGAGGTTGGTAAATAAAACTCTTCAACATCTGGAAGTATATGTTTCTGTCTTGTGAATTTAAGCATTCGACTGGAAGGATACTAAATCCCAGTGGGCAAATTTGCTGAAAAATCTCTGCAAGGGAATGCATTTCTATAGAAATATACACACTACTTCAATAAAAACGCTCTTCATCGCATTGACGACTTCGCCCGTTGGGATACAACGCAACCATTGCAATATTTCAGTTTCTGATTCATAATAGGTTTCATCTCGTGATTTTAGTACATATGAAACACTTCGCGAGGACATCTTATAAAAAAAGTTTCAATGAACGAAAACATGTGTTCATCTTCCTGAACTAATTAAACCCAACCTCGTTCCCAGGGCTTCTTGCCTTTTTGATATACGGACGGCGGCGAAGAAAACCGTCATTCGTAAAAGTTTATGCCTCTATTTCGCTAATTTTTTTTCTCACGAAAGTTTGTGCCCGCGAAAATTTCTGCCCCTGAAGTAAGTAGTCGTATTTGTAATGTCAATGCAATACACCTTACCTGGGAGAATTTCTTTGGGAAAAAATTCATCCGAAGAAAAGTGAAGAATTCTTTTGCATGTGACGGAAATATATCAGGGCGAAATTTTCCCCGATTTATATTACCTAAGATTTATAGGACGTATACATTTTTAAAAGACTATAAGATAAATATTTTTATTCTCCGTAGAATCGCTATAATACTCACATAAATATAGTGCACGATCACCATTCTCAAATGAACTTTGAATGGAAGGTTTTGTTCTTGAAAGTTTTGTTCAGCTACTGATCTTCAAATAATTCGCCTCATACCCTGATATTTGTTTGAGGGTTTTAGTCTGCATGTTAGAAATGCTAGAAAAGACAAACTTCTGATATTGAGACAAGAGACACCTCCGGTGTACATATGAGTTAACAAATGTGGTTCCGCGATTTAAGACCCCATTAATGACCTGACAAGCATATTAACTGATCTATCCTCTTAACGATTCCATTTTTTGATTTCAACGGGTTGAAAAGATAGTCAGAGAGGTACCCTTTATATCATGGAAGAAGTATGCAGCATGACATATTGTCGCTGTTTTGAATGTACTGTCGATTTTCATTCATAGATGCCCCTACATCTGTTTACATCCGTTGCTGTGTACTGAATGAGTTGATAGATCTCTGATAATGTTCAGGAGGCTTCATAGTGTCAAAACTCCGAAAACAAACTTTAATGATATATAACAACCCCCCTTTTAAATGTTTAGGGCGGTATGAAGAGGCGTTTTAAGATGTCCATATACATAAGAATTATAAGAACATTATTATAAACTAGCATGTAGCTTTAGCTAAAAATGCCCCCGCGCTCAAGCATTCCAATTTGTACACGCAGCAAGCCATACATTGCAAGCCTATACAACGGAAACAAAAACAAACAAAGTCTTGCTACTTTTTGTTATCTCTTAATCCTATGTCACACTGATGCTAATATACCTTTCAAAAGTGTAAATAAGGCTTAACAAGTAACATCAGAAAGTATTTGCTACAAACAAAAGAAATGTGTGAACTAAAACCATGGATACGTATTTTTATAATCAAAATAAGATTAAGATTTTTAAAAGAAATTCTGTAAGAGCCAAAAGAAAAAAAAAACTTTTTCAAAAAACTTTGATTCGAAACAAAACATAGCCAAAGTTTACAAAAAAAAAAAAACAAGAAAAAAATATAAAAATGTTTTATTGATCATGATCTTTGGAGGACAGAAAGAAGAAAAACACGAAGAACGACAATTGTAGGCTTTCTTGCATAAACAGAAATCCAATTAAAATCTTTAGTCACCCCCCTCAAAAAATTGGTCACTTTTCTTTCTTTCTCCAATTAAAATCTTTTTAAGGCAAGATCCGCCAAAAATCAGTGCATTGAATAAAATTTATCGAATGAAAGATTTAGAGCTAAAACATATATACAAAAATGGTGGACAAAATTCCAGATTAGAAGCTGTGCTTTAAAATCCTTGTCGTTCACTTCACAAAAACAACACAAAAGTCATATGAAAAATGTCTAAGCAATTTTAGCATACAAACTATATAATAATAAATTAGGAAAATAAACATTCTGTCTCCCACCTACGGTGTCATGCTTTGACATGGAAAAAAAGCAAAGTCAGCTAATAATTGTATACCACCGTGTAACGTCAACATGAAAGTTGGAGGATGATGATGAAGATGATGATGAACAAAATCGGAAACTGACATTCGCCTATTTCGTGAAACTACTATGCCTCCTCGCTCGCTTACGCTCGCTGCGGGGGCAATTATTATAAAAACGAATGCTGTATTCTGTAGTGAGCTTTTGTGTTATTATATTTTCAAGAGAAACGGTAGTAATCCTGCGTACGAACATGGTAATTCAACTAAAGATAAAACTAGATTTATATGATATTTTTTTCCATAAAAGCAAAATTAAAACTCTGGAAATAAAAACGTAAAAGCACTCCAACTTCGACCCAAGGCTCTCTTGTCTATTCCAATAGTTGTCTAATGTATCAGAACGGCAAAAGACTCCGGTTTCGAGGTTAAAGTAAGAATACAATTTTTGAGGTTATGCAATGCAATTTATGCAAGCCTCAAGAATACACTCACCAAAAAATCAAAATAAAAACATTGCATTGCAGTGAGACCGATTGGGATTGGTGAGGTGCTGAGACGAATTATAGGCAAAGCAATCACGAATGAATTAAGAAACGACATAATGAACGCTGCAGGTTGTCTTCAACTCTGCTCTGGTCAAAAGAATGGTTGTGAAACCGCTGTCCACGCTATGCGAGAGATCTATGATGAAGATGATACCGAGGCTGTTCTATTGATTGACGCATCGAACGCTTTCAACAGCATGAACCGCAAAGTGATGATCCACAACACTTTCATCTTATGTCCAACAATCGCCATATTCACTTCCAACTGCTATAACCAACACATTAGACTGTTCATCGTCGGAGGCGGAGAAATATTATCACAAGAAGGAACGACACAGGGTGATCCAATTGCGATGGCTATCTACGGAATAAACTTGGTACCCCTTATGTCATCATGCAAATCATCGACTTATTCTGCCAAAGTCAAACACACGGCGTTTGCAGACGACCTGGCAGGAGCTGGTAAGCTCCAACAAATAAAGCAATGGTGGGACAGTCTGGAAGTCTTTGGTCCAAAAATTGGCTATTTTCCAAATGCTGAAAAGTCTTGGCTAATTGTCAAGAAAAAATATCACGAAGCAGCAATGATCGTTTTCGCAGATTCGAAAATTAACATCACTACCAAAGGAAGAAAGCATCTAGGAGCAGCTCTAGGTACTAAAGAGTTCAAACATCAATACGTGAATGAGTTGGTGAAGAAATGGACCAAAGAAATCATCATCCTTGCAGAAATCGCTAAGACTCAACCACAGTCAGCATACATTGCATTCACTGCAGGATACCGTCATAAATTCAATTACTTCATCAGAACGCTAGCTGGTATCTCCGATCTCCTGAGACCGGTTGAAGACGTTATCAGATACCACTTCATACCCTCTTTATGCAACGGCCGTCAATGTAGTGATGAGGAAAGACGCCTTTTTGCTCTTCCTGTGAAGATGGGAGGACTTGGAATTATTAATGTGATGGAGTTGGCTCAAATAGAGTATACGAACTCGCTTAGAGTAACTGAGTTCCAATCAAACCTGGTGCGACAGCAAAATGAATTTTTGAAGACCGATCCTCACACAAAATCAATCATCGGAAAAATCAAATCTGAAAAATCTGAAGCAAACATTGTGATTCTAGAACAACTCAAAACGACAATGACTTCCGCCGATGTGAAAGTAAACGACATCAACCGGCTGGATGGAGCTTCAATATGGCTATCTACACTCCCATTAAAAGAAGAGAGATTTGCCCTCAACAAACAAGAGTTTTTTGATATGCTTCACTTGCGTTACAATTGGGAGCTCAAAGACGTCCCTCAATTCTGTGCTTGCAAAAGTAAGTTCTCATTGCAACACGCGTTGAATTGTCATCTTGGCGGATACATGTTGGCTCGTCACAATCATCTTCGAGACCTCCTTGCCAAACTGCTAGTTGAGTGTAGCTTTGACGTCCAAACCGAACCACCACTTCTCCCTGCTGCAGAAGAATCAGAAGATCTACAAAGATCAGCCATAAAAAGTGAAGAAGCCAGAGCAGATATCAGCTGCCGTGGATTTTGGCAACCATACAGAAGAGCATTTTTTGACGTAAAGGTTTCCAACCTAACAGCTCAGACGTATCAATCAAAATCTACTGCTGCTACGTTCTCCTCTCTAGAGAAAGAAAAAAAAAGGAAATACAACCAGAGAATTCAATTGGTTGATCATGGAACCTTCACACCATTAATTTTCGGTGCAACTGGTGGCATGGCCCGCGAAGCATCCATCTTCATGACGAAACTAGCTGAAAAGTTAGCAATTAAAACCAATTCTTCTACAGCTGATACCATCACATGGATGAGAAGGAAGATAATGTTTTCTCTGATAAGAGATACGGTTGCGGCAATAAGAGGCGAAAGAATGAGTCGTCAACCACACCCCATCATCGAAATCAATAATATTCCGCTCGATGGAATATGTAACATTGCACACTAGAGAGAATCACCCTTTTTGTTTAATAATAATGTAAATGATTACTATCATATTGTATGTAATATTAGTATGTAAGTGAAATAAACAAGTTGCTTCTTAAAAAGTGACATTCATTTGACGGTTGATAACAACTTTTTCTTCAAATTTTCTTCAAAGTTTGTTTTTTCGAATGCAATGTTTTCTTTTACTTATTATTCTTACAAACTTTTGCCCTACAAAAATAATTACAAAAGAAAAGACCTAATCAAAAATACCCTATCATATATATACACGTCTGTTACTTTTGTTTCTTGTATCAAACTTTCAAATGTTTCGTGTATGGTGAGGAGGAATTTGTGTGTACTTTGCTTGAGTCGCCACCCAAGATACAATTCTGTCGCCATGTTTAGGTGGAGAAGCTCGAAAGCATTTCCCCATCTTCCTGTCATAATAAATGTCCTCTTCGACGACATCAAGCTTTCGTTTTAGGCTCTTCACATCAACGGGACTACACAAACTCACGTTATCGTCTTTGGAACGACTTTTCGTCTTATTCGGATGGCGAAGTCCAACATCCTTCTTCTCCTGGGCATGCGTTCGTTGTTGCTGAGATGATAGCGTGGAGTTTCGTTGTAAATACATCGAAACAGATATGGGTTTCCTCATCTCATCCTTTTGAACAGCTTCATGGTCTCCGACAGATGGGTTAGGTTTGGCTTTGTTATTGTCGAAGGTATCATTTCTATCATGAACACTATAATTCGTTCCGTATAGATTCATATTCGGGTCGTGTTGGACTCCTAAATAAATGCAAAAATGTCAATGATATCAAAGGAAATTTCATCAAATTTTCTCAGACTTAAGTATTCTTAAAAGAAATTTTTGTTTATAACAAATCTATACATTTTCACTTACCAAAAACATTAAACTCAGCTTCGTAGTACCCTCTTCTAAGCTGGTTGTAGATATTCAGGCATTGTGACTCGTTTACCATCATCCTCTCCTTTCTTTCAAAACTTAGATAACGATTGATACGTTGAGCAATGCCAGCAAAGTCGTATTTACTCGTCAGATAATTACGATGTTTTGTACTGAGCGACTGGAGTTCCTCATCATCACACGTTGCTGTGAAGTAGTAAATGACTTCGTAGAATACGATTCCATTACGATTAAAGATTCTAAAATAACAAATTACTTGATATAATTTTCTCTTTCTCTGAACACGTCTTACACTACCAAGAGCTCTTACAAAAAGCGATTATTTTGTAGATGACGTCAAATTTTCATCTGTTTGTTCTGACGTCAAATACTAATATAGTGGCATCACCTGTATGATATTGACTTTTCATGTGGACCCTGCGTTTTAAAAAAAAAACTAGCATCCCGGATAAAACTTTTTACCGAGTTTAATCCTGTCAAATCCCGTGTTTCAATTTGTATGATGTATTACAACTGTTCATGTTCGGCAAAGCATTCCTTTCCATTAGTCAATAGGTGTCAGTACTTGAACGATTTCTATGAGTGTGATGAAAACGTGCACTTTTGTTGCCCAAAAGTATGTATGTATGATTTCAGAAGTAATAATGAGATAACATTTCCTAAAATGCAACAAAGAAACACAGCAACCAGAAGACCAAAAAATTTCACATTTTGTATAAGACAGTTTGAAAAGTAACACTCCCAACATAATTTTTGTCAGATGCATAGCTTCATTCGCTTATGCCATGCTCGTTATAAAGTCTTGATTGAATGACACAGAGAATAATGCACTTTGCACAAAATATGTTTGTGCATGTGCATTTCATTTCCTAAACATCGATAAAGAACGCGAACGCAATCACACAATAGTAAAAGAAAAAGAAACAAATTTAACACCCTGCAGGCAAAAAACCCCCAAAACTTATGGATACCATGATAATGAATTTCCTCCTTCTGTGATTATATACGACATGCTTTTGAGATAAAATGATTAGATTCTCTTCTTTCAACGTTTCCACTAATGGAGGGATTGGATCTTCTTCTTCGTTTTTTTTTCACAAATTTCAATAGAATCGGATAATAATGTGAAAGTGATCTAGATAATGTTTAAAAGACATTTGTTTCGGTATCTCTGTGAAATAAAAAAAAAAAAAAAAGAAAAAGAAGAAGAGAAGAAAAACTGAAGAGTAAAAACGAATGAATGAATGAATGAATGAATGAAAAGAATAAGTGCATTAAAAGAATAGACAGCTTGAAGACAGGCTAAACGTGTGGTTGGTTCATGAGAACAGGAGCTGCGTAGAATAGATTTCACTTAGCAAATATGCGGTTGTGAAAAGGAAATAGCCACAATCATTTCAATTTTAATTGTGTTGCTGTTATTATTTGTGAATAACCCTTTTTTTTTTGTATTTTTGTATTTTTCTTTATGTTTCTTTTGTTTGAATCATGTGGGGGCTTCCTTATAAATGAAAGTAAAACTAAAATATACTAACATATTAATATTAATATCTACCAGATTTGCCTTATTGCCTTATTATAAAATCGCTAAAATAAGGCGACGCAAAAAAAGCCGGCCTAAGGTAGTACAATTCACCACATAGTTTACACTGCAAAACATTCGCTCTGTTTGATTTACTAGTAAGTTATGTGAACCTTCAGATACTGTAAGAACTCTGATGACGGATCTATCGTACCAGATTATACAGGAAAAAACTTCGACTGCATTTCAGATACCATCAGAAAATGTGATTCGTAAGTCATTGTAAATGGTATGATATAAAAGATAATGGAAGACAAAAAGTAATGAAATCAAGCTCCAGTAATTCCAAGCGAAAAAAATGCTTTACTACTTCACGAAATAAAGTCCAACTTTCATCCAAATTGCCCAGTTCGGTGTAGAATTTCTATAAACACGTAACATATACCCTTTTCTTTGCTTAAATTGCACTCTGTAACGCTGTGTTATAGGATCCTCTGTTTTCGCCTACATATGTTCGTGAAACACTTGCCCTTTTTGTTCAGAGGAAGGGATAGATGTAAACAAACCAAATTAACTTACGATGGGTTAAGAAACGTAGACAATGTTTTATGCTGTTATATATTTCTTATGTACGATAAACTGAACACCCTCTGGATGAAAAACTCGCAGTTACTGCATAAGAGCCAAAACAGCAGCGCCACTTTTATCTGGCATTTTTTACTGTCGAGAAAACCGTGAGGGGAAAGGCCCATAATGTGTATCCATGTTTCGTTCTCATCTATAAAATGAAGATTTAAGTGCATATTAGGAATTAATGCTTTTATTTCAATTAATAACACATGTAATCAACAATACCTAAGTTTCCATATCGATGGCAAAGCTTTGAGAAATTACCCACTATTCACACGTTTTCTATAATGAAACACGACAAACATTCGAAAATGAAATAAATCCTTTAAGTAACAAACAACCATTTCGATAACGGAGATGCATATTTACCTTCAGTTGCGTGACGGAGTCGAAAATATGTTTTGACCAAACAGGCAGCATAAACAATTGTTAGACCAAATGGCAAACCCATGTTCTTCTCCATCTCCAATCGATCACCAACCTAATTTCATTTTATGCAAGAACTCGCATAAAACAAAAAGGTTCATGAAAAAGAAAAGTATTAAGTCATGAAAAATTTAATGCCTAATCGCGTGGTTTCGTGGCTGTTTTTGGGGTCCCCATTGGTTCAGTGAGACTTGGCCATCTCATCTCATTACCATGGCCAAGAAACTCTTTAGCGTCTGCTCTCTGAAATCATCTAAAACAGAAATCATTAATTCCTAGAAATGAGGTTAACCAGTTTACTCTGTAAAAATGGAAAATGAATTATTCTGAAAAGATGGAAATAAACATGATCATTAACATAAACATGTCATTAACCCTGAAATCAACCTGAAAGTGAAAGCGTTAAATCTCTGAAATGAAGAACAAGTTATTTTATGCTGAAAAGAAAAAGATAAGAAATTGAAATTAATTGCCCTTCAATACAGGAGCTCTTAGGAGCATTCCACTACTGTCTACTCCAGAAATTAGGACATGAAGTATAAAAGACCTGAAATAAAAATGAATTTCGTTGTTGCAGAAGTTGTCCCTGCAAAGAAACAAATGCATTGACAGGATGCATAATCATTTTAAAATGAGAGCATCACGTCCCTGAAAGAAATGTTTATTACAACTAGTCGTTATGAATCACTTAAACAGCATTGAAACCTAAAACAAAGCAAAAAAAAAAAACAATGGACCTAAAATTTTCCTCTCACTGAAAAAAAAACTTTATAGTGTTAAAGCTGCGCCACTAATTTCCAACAGAAACAAAATTTTATTTGATATAAATGAATCATAAATCAAAAATGGAACACCTAGTTTAAAATACAAAACACTACTAAAACCACAATATTCAGTTAATAAACATTAAAACACCCTAGATCCAAAATAACATAATTCCAAGGCAACTGCATAACAAGCACGATAAAGTAGGTAAGGTAATAAAAGATGATACAAAAATGGAAACAAATGATAAAAAAAGGCTAAAATATGATAACATAATAATAAAAAGTATACAGTAACAAATGCCATGGCAATAATAATGACTTCTAAATTTTCCTTTATATATTTACATAAACGTTGACTTTTTGTTGATAAAATAAGAGTAAATCCACTGACACCTGACCGTTTTAACTAAACACAGAAATCCGAATTAGCAACCCGATCCATCAAGACACCATTCAAACCGTTGTTAGTCAGATTTATAGGTTGTTATGATTCATCGTCATATGTCATTGAGTGTTCAGAAAAAGCAGCGAAGTTTTAGAGAAAATTTTTAAATAAAGAAAAACAAAACAAAAAGAAGAGAGAGAAAGACTAACAGCAGGATGTAAAAAGATCTTTCTGTTACAGAACTTTTTGCTTTCTACCTTAATGTGTTTTTGACGGAAATAATATTAACTCCTCATGTTTAGAGCGTCTTGTTGAACAAAGATCCCGAAAGCCTTGGGTCCCGTAACTCACAGACTTGACTTCGGGCAGTGTATAGCGGTACCATCGTAAGAGCAGCAGGTTATAAGACGTCCCGATTGGGGCTATTCCGTCCTCGCTACTTCAAGAAAGCAAATCGTAGGTCAAGAGCAATCAAAAATCCAGCCAACGAAGACAATATGAATTGATGCAGCATATTTATTGATGTTTAGGTCTGCGCACCGAAACACTCTTGTGGGCCCTGGATACACGCCGTTCTCCACAAAGCTATCCCTTTCTTCGCCGTGCAGAGTCGTTCCGAAGACACCTCTTTGCACCCAGGAGAGAAGTGCCAGTAAACGCAGTACTGATGCAACCAGCTAACACGGCCATGACCGAGTCATACAAATGCTGCACTTTTGGGAGGAGGAATGAGATATCCAACAACTGCCCATTGTTGGAAATTCCTGATTCAAACTCACTGTTACAAAATAAACATTATTACTCAGCGCAATAGCAGTAAATTAGGTTTGATAAATTAGTTTCATCCTTTTACATCCTTTAGTGAGCCTATTCTCAGGAAGAAAACTTCATCTGAAGACCTGTTTTTAAAGTAAGAAAAGGAACAAGAAAAGAAGACTTCTCAAATACAAGAAGAAAAAGTGATTTATTTACTCCAGTGAAATTTCAGAAAAAGAGACATTTGATAATCAGAAAGATGAAAAAACTCTTGGACTGCCATCATCATCCTCACTCATTGCAAACCTCAAAGTCCATACAAAATCTCCAGTTCAAAGCCGATGCAATTCACAAACACTGACAAAACTCTGATAAACGAGTTCAAAAAGCAACACGAAACAACTATACATCATAAAAACATTTAAAAATAATAATATAAACATAATAATATAACTAACCTCAAAAAATAACAAAAACATATACTTGCACACACTCGAATCATTTCTCTGCGATTTTAACAGTATTATATTTTAATCAACGTTTTCCACGTTCTTACATGAACTTTATCAATTTTTAATAATACAAGAACAGTTATCCACAAAAGAATGAAAGACATTTGATTCACCAAGAGACCTTCAGACATCATCTGCACGGTTTTCAAGTATCCCTAATGTACTTTTTATATTTTGTCAATGAAATCAGTGGAACATCGTGCAATTTAACACCCACTGCACACTAAAGCACTTTAACGTTTAAAGACTTTTTATTGTATACTCTAAGGTCCAAAATCAGGGGTCCTAATAATATGCAGGTTAGCATAAAATTGGAGAAGAATCTGATAAAGGTGGGTGGGTATGTTTATACGTATAAACATACCTAATACATATATAACTACAAAGAAAAATAATCGTTTGAAAACTATGATAGTATTCAATTTGACAATATAAAGTAGTAATCAATTTCAAAGAAATTCGAAAAGTAAAGCTTGTTTTACACTACTTAAAATATTTTGTAAATAGTGTTTAACAAAAAAACTTGCGAGGTAAAAGCGAATCCAGTTGATAAAGAAACTCGAGCGTTTCTTTTTTTTCACAATGTTTACAACTTTTTGCAATGGTTGCATTTCAGTAAAGTATTTCTTTTCAGTTTAAAGTATCAATTTGCTTAACCGTCCTCCACTTTGAGCGATTCTGTCTGTGCATACGGACGCAGCCAGTTTAGCGTTGTTGTTGTAATAATGAATACCTCGACTTAGGGGTCTCTTACCAAAAGATGACGTCAACTTAGGGGGAGGGGTAGAGTAAAGTTGACGCGGGTTGATAAAAGGGGAAACAAAAGGGGACACAAAAATCTTGAAAAAATTGTTGGCGCCATTTGTGAACAATACAATCCCTTACGGTCGCAGTGGGCAAAATCGTCAAAAAATCACTGCGTCGAAGAGCACTGTTATATAAATGTATGTGCACTTCAATAGTAATGTACACCTCCGCAGTGACTTTCCGTGAAATTTCCCTATTGGATGCAAAAATGCTTGCTTGTGAACTTTGTCTCAACTAATCGGCACCACTTCCTTTCTGCTGAATATGATTTTTGTGTACTTTTACGTCTCTAGAGTTACACGATTTGGTCTCTTCAAGTATGTTGATCTTAAAATCACTAATCTCTTCCAATTAGGCAAATTAACTGAAAAACCACCGTGAAGGAGTATATTTCTATGGAAGTACACAAATCGTTTCAATGAAAATTCCCTTCTTCGCAGTGACTTTTTGACGATTTCGCAGACTGGACTAATTCTGGCATGATACCGAGTTGGAATATCTCATCAGTATCACGCTTTATTTCGTTATGTTCTCGTTTTCCCAAACATTAAAACATACGTTGAAATTGACTGTTTACCTGCCAATTTGAGATCATCAATGAGTGAGGTTAGGTTCGGACTATGCCTCAGTTTTTCAGACGTTTTAATAAGAATTTTCACTGAAAAGTTTGATGGTGCGCATATTTGCGTGCTTAGAAATGTACTCCTCCGCAGTGACGTCAACTTTAGTTGTTATGTTTTCATAAATTTTGCCTGCGTTTTATACTACATACCAACACACCGAATAAAATCCAATTAAAATAAATGATCATGATCATTTGCAGAACGAAACTCCTTCTGACACCCTCAACAGCTCATAATCTGTATACTCACCAAACAAAGGAATGATAACAAAAACCGTCAATCACAAGAAATACATAACATGGAGGTTCCATTATTGATTTAGCATCATGAACTTCCTCTTATCCCACGTGGTTGCAAAACGACTCAAAATGAAATCCACAGATTTAGAATTTGTCACAACGAATCAATTGAAAACACAGAATTTCGAAAAATGTCTATTAAAGACTAATTCTGAAAATCAAAGTGCACACCAGAGGGGTGTTGACCACTGACACGCCCTGGTGAATTCCCACCATACCCATTTTCATCTAGTCACGTGGAAAGGGCACAATTAGGTGACAACACAGGCTGAAAATAAGCATTTTTCAGGTCAATTCGGCAGCAAAATTCATAACGGCAGATTTGAAACAACTAACACAGGGCTGAAGAAACCGGTATAAAAAAGAAATGATAACCAAACTTTCCCAAATTGTCAATGTTGGTACCTTTGCGCGTTCATCACGCGGTGTGTCCCATGTTTGATTCGCACCTCAGCGTGCATGCCAGTTTTCAATTTATTGCACGACTGAGCAAACGAGTAAATTCACTACCAAAATCTGTTTGTTTTTTCTCCATTAGGGATTTACGAAAGTCATTTTTTATCACAATCAATTATGAGAGTGAACATATTTTTACGAGAATCCCCACTCAAGAACCATGCTTTTAATGAGGTCATAGCCATAACTATTCTATGTCCTGTAGTCGCGTCCCGTTAACTTAACCTCTCGCTATCTCCACACCCGCCTAATTCGACATTCCTTCGGTCCCGCCAGATTCGACGTTTTTGAATGGAAATTTCCCCCGCTATCTCGATATTTCTAACTCGACACTCGCCTGTCTCGACATAAACATTTTGGTCCCTTGACAAAAAAAACTCGACATTTTCAAAATTTCAATTGTTGTTATTTCCTTAATTATCGTTCTGAGGTCATGTTCTGTCGCCGTCAATCAAAACCCTGTGAATTTAGGAGATGGGGAAGGGATGCAGGTTGAATGTACGTCACCTCATTGGCAAAGCAGGATATATAAATATTCTTAGACAGCAGTATCATAACAGACAATCAATGAATTTTAACTTTCGGAAATATGATAAAAATATATTCCAAATTAAGAAATGTATTAATTTTTTTGTTATTTAATTCTTCTATTTACTGTCCGAACGTAATAAAAGCAAAATAATAGGGGTGGTAGGGGCGGTGGACAAAAATATTACATTAAAAAAACTTTCCCCGCTAACTCAACCCCCGTCTAACTCGACATTTTTCCCGGGCCCCCGTCGATGTCGATTTAGCGGGAGACAACTGTAATGCGAAAGCAGAGTCCGAGTTATCAAATTTTATATATATTATGAAAAAATTTGAATCAAAATTTCTTGTAAGGAAAGTACACATCATTTTTTATTACAAAACATGCATTATAAGAAACACGAGGCTCAAACTCTTAAAGCTTAAGAACCTTGTACGAAATAAGACATGGTTTGAGGTAGGCATCTTCTTCCAGTGAAGCCCTATATAAGGTAAAAAGGCAAAATCTACTTGTGCTGAACTCACTGACCGCAAGTAAACCTACATCAACGATCAAGGAGACTTTTGGGAGGATCATTTTGAGATGCATAAGACAAAAGTCACTCAAAACAACTGAAGTTCGTGTCAAAATTTCATCTTAAAACTTTGAACTTTTGAAGTAAATCCTCCGCTTCTTTGTCATAGTCGATTGCGAATTTTATTTGTTTACCACGCTTATTCGCCATTTTGATTTGAACTAAAACTCTGTCGCTCGTTCCAGACCTATTTTCTATTGTTTTAATGAGAGATTTCCACTGCTGACATCAACACAGTGCATCCTGCAGCTCTACTTATGACAGTTAATTAACTTTAAGTTCATCTTTTGAAAATAACTAGTAGCTATGTCCTAATTTGAAATGCTACACATAATATTTTTAGTGGAGATTTTGGTTGCCTTTGATAGTTATTTGCTTAGACAGTGTGTTTCAAAAAAAAAAAAAAGCAACAAAAAATATTACCGCAGATTGTAAAGTAAATATCCAATCATTCTTATAAATTTTATATCGATGAAATCCTTGTCTTCTTGTCTTTCACATGATGTATTTTTTGTAGGAAATAGAAAAGTGGAAGAAATCGAAAAAATAAGTTTAGAAATACTCATTCATTTCTAAAAGTATTTTTTGTCGCCAACTTTTTGAAACACACTTGTATATTTATGTCCATGTCCTATTTCTTATGGTTATCAATGCACAGACAATAATTGATGAAAGTTTTGGGAAATACATAGTCACATAGCGAATCTTGTTCGAAATTCGTTATATATCTGGTCGGGTCGTCACGTGTGGTGTTCAGTATGTGGAAATACAGGTCCTCATTTTAAATTTAAATTTAATAATTATAAGGCCTACTTCAGAAAACACATACAGGCTTTCGCATTACCACAGGATAGTTTCCCTGAACATCTCGCTCATGAAGAACATAATGGCCTTTGTGATTGAGGGTGAGAAAGGTCCCATTTCGCATCAGCAGAAAGCACTATAATTTGTCCGAATAATCCGAATTTTTCCGAATTGGTCTTACGCTTATCTTAACCCTAACTCTAATCCTTAATGTCACACTACCCGTAATTTCAACCGCAACCGTAACCCTAATTATACCGATGCGGAAATGTAATCAGAACTTTCTCTCTCAGATGTACGGGAATTTCCCATATCAGTATGTCATTAGTAAAGCAACACAGCTGTCATTGTCATCATTTTGATGTACCTAACAACATGATGGAGATAAACATGAAAAAGAATTTAGTTTACTTTAGATTTAAACTATTGATGCTTTCAATAGGTTGTTGAAGCTGTTCAAAATTAAATTCTTTTCATAAAAATAAAATCTGCAGGAGACTTGTATCAATAAATCAATAAAAAATTGGTTTCGGTTCAGTTGACACAAACAAACTTACAAATAGCTAAGCATAAGATGTTGTCATATTTATGGACTTCCCGAAAATACTTCTTTATTGTTATTACAAGCTGCAACGACGCTTCCTAGCGAATCCATATTGAACTGGGTCTAATTCAAAGATCCCACGGTCGTTTTGTGCAGATTTGATGATCATTCATTGAAGTGTGTAAGTAAACCCATGGTTCCTTAGGCAAATTTTCTTCTGCTCCATTCATTTAAAGTGTGAAAACCGATGGCTCCTTAGGAAAATTATCTTCCAGGTGTTAAAGCCCAGAGATGAATAGCTATAAAATTCAAGCCATCAAGAACATTAATTTTTAACACCATGTCGATCGCCATGTCGATCGCCGCTCCTTCCGCAGCAGAGAATCAATTGCGATGGGATCGGATATGCTGGAATCTCTTGATGTTATAGATGCTGTTATGATTATTGTATAAAAACATTATTAAACAGATTTTGGGATCTCTGCTTCTGAAACTTCGGGGAATTTTGTTCTCAAAAGTATGTAGGAACCCTGTTCCATTGATATTGTTACACTTACCACGTGTATTGTAAATGTATCATTTTTCTTTTAAAAACACTGAACAAATACGACTTTTTTTGTTTTTTTCGTTCTTGACGATGACTTACACGGTACTCTATTGGCATTGGTGGACACCGAGTTTTGAAATCGAATAAAACAACTGCTTAACGACCAGAATAACACTATATAAAAGAACAGAATCACTCAGCACAGATTTCATTTCGAGATTATGAATATTTGAAAGTGTCACAACGACTTTTTCTATGAGACCAGTTTTGTTTAATTTTGAGAAGTTTCACTAATTTACTGTTAGCAACATCAATGAAAAGAACAGCATTATGTAGAAACTGTTAGCAACATCATATGAAGATCAACATTATCAAGAAACCTTTCTGTAATAATATGATAAGAATGAGAGAAAGTAACTCGCACAACCGATCCATGACTATAAAATATTCCTGCTCCTGTTGCCATTGCGGAATTTATCCGAAACGACAGCAGTTCGAAACCAGTCACCATTGACTCCCTTCTTATTCAAGCCCGCTCCTAAGAATGTCGATATTAATGCCCACGTTCTCTTAATCCGAGCCTTTTTTCCGCATGACAGTTTTAAACAATGTACCACCATAGGCAACGCAGGAACATCCTACTGTGCACTTCCACGAAGAAACTGTCACAAGCTTACGACGGCAAGTCGTTCTTCTTCGTTCTTCTCCTGTCTTTTTTGTATACAAACAGTGATGGAAAAGGTAGGAGATATGGACTTGAGGTTGCTTGATTTTTAGCCGATGTTTATTTATTATTTGATTGATTTATTTTTATTTGATGTTATTTTACGTGGCTAACCTCATTCAGTTGCTATTTGCTTTTGCATCTGCATATGAAAACACACATCAGAATGAATAAGTTTGTCAGAAAATCAAAAATGCCACGCATGCGTGTTTTGAAGAGCATTTCAAGGTAACTCAGGTAAGGTAATAGTTAACATCCTAAACAAAACCCAAGGGCTGCAAAGTGAAACCCAGTGTCTCTTACCATTTCGATTTGAAAGAAGCAGCAAACCCTGGGTTCGAAGTTGTTATACTCACATGTATTTTGTTTTATTTTTTTTTTGTAAGGAAACGGCGCTGTAGTTGCACTATTAACATCACAAAAACTGATGGCTCGTTTTAAAGCTGAATAGCACTGGCATTTATATCGTGCCCTAAAGATGGCGATGCCACAGGAGGAAATACTTGCCATAAGAAAACGTCATACGCTTCTCCGTGCGCAAATTTGTTGAAACTCACTGCAAAGGAGCGCTAGGGCCATGCACACTACTTTAATAAAAATGTTCTTCCACGCAGTGACTTTTTCGGCGATGAACCCATTGGGTTCGAAACGAGGTTAAGGCTGCATGGAGGTAATTTATGACTAGATATCTTTGAAAGCATCAACATAAACGCATATGCATACTTTCTGTTATTCCATGCCACAGGCCTGACGTTAGTTATTCACAGGCCGAGTATAAGAACTCACAGAAATTTAAATAGATTCTCGATGCGTCTACATCTACACCAAATCTGTTATTTTAGTTGATAAAAAGAAATTATCTGAGGAAAACGCAAATCATACGTTATCCACGATGCAGAAAACAAAGATTGCACTCGGTAAGAACTTTCGTTTGGCAGAGCTTCGACTGAGCCGAGCTTTCAGAGTAGTGACACGTTATCGGGAAGAACTTCATCAGGAAAAAATGTGTCAGGAAAAACTTTAATTAGGCAGAACTTTATTGCGGAAAAACTTCATCAAGGAAAATTGTTTTTCGCTTGGTTTCTGAAAAAAATTAATCGTCGAAGGTGTCTTTTAAATTGAAGATTGTTAAAACGAAATCCACACCAGGGTAAAATAAATGAAAATAAACAAATAAGCAAATGAATAACTAAATAAGTAAATAAAGACCATGAGGTTTATTTCTTTTCAATGATCTGTTACGTGGTTGTTTTTCTAGGGATAACACAGATCGTAATTGGTTCGTTGACTGTTCTAGTCGGAGTCTATAAAGTTGGCAAAATCACCAGGAGTCCTGTCTTGCACAAAGCAGCATGGGGCGGTCTGCTGTTCGTCACAACGGGAATAATTTATTCATTTAAACCAAGCGACGATGCCACCAACATATTGTTATATGTCCTCTCAAGTATAGTTTCTTTCTCTCTTGGGATTATGTTTGCTTTTGGAATTTGGTAAGCCAATAGTTATTATTAATTTTATTAGGGTTCCTTTTCTTTTCGATATGCAGCGGCTGGACATTGAAAAAGGCAAAAAACTTGGGTTGGAGGTTCATATTTTTAATTACGATCAAGCACTGGCAATTCAGTATACATACTGACAAGTTATCCTTCACTAGAGGAACCAAGTTGATGTTTGATATGGTTTATAATATGTTCATATGTTAATAATCGTAATTGCTGGCGCTTTCAATGACGCGATACGTCAGTACGAAGGTGTTGAAAATGAGCTTTGAAATCGCTTTGAAGGCTTTGCGTTAAATTTGAGCGAACGAAAATACGAAGATAAAAATTAAATATTTCTGTACTATGATCGTCAGTGTAAGGGTGGCATTGAGATGGCACTTAGACTTCCAAGGAATTTGAGGTTCTGCTGCTTAGAAAAGTGGTTGCAAAAAAAGGGGTGGGGTAATGCTCCGTGCATGTTTTCACTTTTAGGGGTTACAGCAACTGCTACTACCACCCTCCCCCACAATACCACAATTGCACTTCTTATTCTGACTTCTCGCAGCAGTACAATGAATGCAACTACCAAGCGGATTGTGCCAGAGGGCTTGGATACTATGGCTTCCTTGTGTTCTTGATGATAGTGGAATTGATCATCTGTTTCATCTGTGTCCGTCTCATGTGCAACACTCTTGACATGGTAGAAACTAGAGGTATATTTGTTCTTGACCCAACAGGCAAATTCGTCAAAATGGCACCGTGATGAAAAGCATTTTAATTGAATGAGTGCGCATATTTTCATAGACATGCACTCCCCCTCGCAGTGATATTCAAACAAATTTGCCCAGTGTTGATATTCAATTAAGCTTGCATGCTTCATGCAAGAATAAGCGCCATCTTTGGTTCACAACACTTGTAACTTTAGCATAAAAATGTCTATACTACAGAACATTTGTTGCCTTCAGATTCCTAATTTCTGATCACATAAAACTGCAAAACACTTTAACCCAGTAGGCAAAATCGTCAAAACGCACTTTGCGGAAGAAAACTAGTTTGTATAATTCCATAGAAATGTGCTCTATCGCAGTTTTTTCAACAAATTTCCCTAAAAACTTCGTAGTGAAAATCTGATGACAAAGTATCATATCCATGAATTTCTTTATAGATTATGAACATAAGGTAATCGTAAGGTGGAGAAAAAATGTGTCAGCAGTTTTCTTATGAGATAATCTCCACGAGAGGCTCAATCATGTTTTACTATGTTTGAGCTATGTTTTTATCTTTAACGTCTTTATTGTTGTGTAGACGTGCCTTTACGGAGACCGCAGCATACAATCTCTGCCAGTACAAATCAAACGGATATTCCGACAGCTTCGCCCTATCCGATATCGGGCGTTGTTATGATTAATCACCAGTGCCCGCCGCCCCAGCAAACTGTTGTCGTACCAAGTTATCCATACGATCTGCCACCGTACGAATATAACAATACTAATAATTTCACTGCAGAACAATATAATGACAGTCAAGAACTTCCGCCGCCTTATAGCTTGTAAAAACATGTTTGTTTTGTTTGGGATGATGGTTAGAAATATGTAGTAGTATCTCCTTATCAAGAATTCTTTTTCTTCCCCGACAAAAATTTTTTCCCGTTTATATTACCCCGATGGCTAGTCCGTTTTTGTATTTTATCTTGGTATGTTAGACCAGGAAGAGATTTAGTTATCAACAAATATATACATGGTGTCGGAAGTGAGCCTTCGTAGCCTGAATATTTTGAATCATAATCTGGTGAGATTGCCCGCAAACAAGCATTCTCTTAACGACTCTTCAACAATAATCACCGTAAGTAGAATCGTGAATTCAGAAAACAGACATTCAACGCTTATTTCATATTACCCTTTCTTCACAAGCATTGAACGTTATTTCTCTTCTCAACGAAGATATTTCTCAATCTTAAACACACTTTGAACATTGTTACAACCAGTGTGACACAATAACACTGCAGAAGCTTCGTGAACCACACATACTCACGTCGATATATTTCGTTCTCTCTCGGCTCGTCGTTCTGCCAAGAGATTTACCTTAAACAAGTTCGAAGCTTTTCCATCCGTGGTCGCACCGCCATCACCTCACTCAACACCTGACGCCTCTCCATCGCCCGCCGAGCTAATGCTCCAGATGCAACAGCAACAACTTGAAATGCAAAAACAAATGAACAACCTTTTCGCTCAACTCCCAGCACTGTTACCTGCCGCCCGCTCATCGAGCGGGAGTAAATCGCGCGCAAAACTTGCAAGACCCGTCATCGACGCAGATTCCACCGATAACCGTTGGATTATCTTTAAAGACGAGCGGCAACGCTACAAGGAGATGGCCGGTTTATCGAACTTGCAGGAAATTAGAAATGAACTTAGAGCTGCATGCTCACAAAAAGTAAATGAAATGCTCTTTAATTTAGTTGGCCCGGACGCTTTACAAACGACCACGGAGGACGATCTGCTCGGATTCATCAAGTCGGTGGCCGTGAAAACAGTTCACCCCGAGCTATCCCGGCAACATTTCTTCAACCTAAAACAAAGTGACGGTGAAACAGTCACATCGTTCATCTCTCGGTTAAAAGCCCAAGCCATGCTCTATAGGTTCAATTGCTCCGGAACCTGTGGAGACCACAGATGCTCCCCATCGTACGCTGACGAAATGATTCGGTCCCAACTAATTGCCGGACTCCGTAATTCGTCTCACCAGTCAAAGGTACTTTCCGAAATGGAAATCCTAAATACATTGAAGCTGCTCACAACTCGACTTTTGACTTTGGAATCAACCGAACGCGCCTCCTCCGAGTTCCAATCGCCACACCAGACGATATCTGACATATCTGCATTGAAATCGAAACCATCGCCGCGACCTCCCAAGAGCAACAACAAAACTTGTGCCGGCTGTGGAAAGCCCTTCCACCCAAAGGGTCGCTCGACATGCCCTGCCTACGGTAAGACTTGTAGAAACTGTAACAAAATGAACCACTTTGCCAGTGTCTGCCGTAGCCCTAAGACAGCAACAGTTGAACTATCGGCCGATGAGCCCGTCGATCTTTTATTGTCAGCAGTGGACGTTGCATCCCTATTATGACTAGAAGGACTACCACACGGTGATCTAGTCGACAATCTTTTCGTTCCAGCCAAGCCAGAAACCCCTCCAATGTTAGATATTGAAATAAAGATCAATAAACAAGCGTATATGAATCTTCGGCCCAAAAAACATTGGCCTGAAATCCCACGAAACATTCAAGAGAAAGCCGTAGCCGATACAGGTGCGCAAATATGTACCGCAGGACCACATATCCTTAAAAACATTAATGAGGCTAAGAGATGGCTTTTACCTACTAAGAACCGTCTCAGAGGGGTGGGTAACAATAAACTTTCTATTATTGGAACCCTCCTCGTCGATATCTCAACTCCCAACGGACGAACAACTGAATTATTATACATATGTGAAGGGGTAACCAACACATACCTCTCACAAACAGCACTTAAACGCTTGGACATTTTAAGCAACTCATTCCCCGAAGACCCATCCGTCAACGCCACCACCGCAACAGACACACAGGATACCTCCCTGGCGCCGTGTGGTTGTAAAGTACGATCACCATGTCCACCGTTACCTGATAAGCTACCCTTTCCACCAACTAGTGACCACCGATTAGACATTGAAAAATGGATAAAAAACTATTATGCCAGTAGCGCCTTCAATGTATGCAAGCACCAGAAACTTCAGGTGATGACCGACGAACCGCTTCAAATTTCATTCTTACCAGACCATCCACCTAAAGCCGTACACACCCCAATTCTGATCCCACAACATTGGAAATACACCGTAAAGTCTCAACTTGACGCTGACGTAGCGCTTGGTATCATCGAACCAGTTCCCCCAGGACATCCAACCACGTGGTGTTCCCGTATGGTCGTTGTTCCAAAGAAGGACGGCACACCCAGGCGAACCGTTGACCTTCAAGAACTGAATAGGGCCACTCGCCGGGAAACTCACCACACACAGACCCCATTCAACATCGTTAGCGCGATCCCTCCCAAAATGAAGAAAACCGTCCTGGACGCGTGGAATGGGTGCCACAGTGTCGCCTTATCAGAGGAAGCCCGTGATGCGACAACCTTCATCACCGAATGGGGACGTTACAGATACCTTCGCGCTCCTCAGGGTTTCCACGCGTCCGGTGACGGATACACCAAGCGTTTTGATGACATTACAAGGGACTTCCCTAGAGTGGCTCGATGCATTGATGATTCTATCCTTTGGGACTAAGTCGTTTTGGCATTGTGTTAAATACATTCATCTTTGTGCAACAAACGGTATCATTTTTAACCCGGACAAGTTTCACTTCGCCATGGATACTGTGGAGTTTGCAGGCTTTGATATAACTGACGATGGATACCGCCCACCTGCTCGTATATTACAAGCCATCCAAGACTTTCCCACACCTACATGCATTAAGAACGTACGATCCTGGTTCGGTTTGATCAATCAGACAACATACGCCTTCGCACAAGCGCCCGTCATGGCGCCCTTTCGAGAACTGTTAGAGAAGGGAAAGAAATTTTACTGGAATGACACTCTAGAAACCGTGTTTAAACAATCAAAAGTAGAAATTGTTAACGCTATCAAAGACGGGGTCAAATCGTTTCAGCTAAACCGACCAACATGGTTGTCGACTGACTGGGCAAAGACCGGTATAGGATTTACACTATTTCAAAAACACTGCCAACGCCCAAACAAAGAGGATGTTTTCTGCGGTCCTGACCATTGGAAGACAATATTTGCTGGATCTCGATTCACGAAAGACTCGGAGAGCCGGTATGCACCAATTGAAGGCGAAGCGTTAGCCCTTCTCTTCGAACTCCATAGCTGTAGAATGTTTGTCCTTGGCTGTCCTTCCTTAATCGTTACCGTTGACCATGAGCCGCTCGCTCCCATCTTCAACAGCCGTGCTTTGGAAAAGATAGAAAACCAAAGGGTCTTTAAATTCCGTGAAAAAAAACCTCGCATACAAATTCAAAGTTATCCCTATTCCCGGAGAAAAGAATCCAGCATGATGAACTCCATATCGGTCACCAAGGATTTTTCTGGCCAGGTATGAACTCTGACATTCAAAACAAACGTTTCAACTGTCAGAGATGTAATGAGATCGCTCCATCGCAACCGAAAGAGCCTCCTGAGAAGACACCTCAACCTTCATACCCATTTCAGTTAGCTGTTACTGACACCTTCCACATGGTTGACCAGAGGTACTTAATCAACGCAGACCGTTTCTCTGGCTGGACCGAAGTCGCCTGTTTGCGGACCTCCTCGAATGCATCGACTCTAAAGAAAATCCTTCGCCGATACTTCAGCACATTCGGCATCCCAGAAGAAATTTCATCCGACGGAGGCCCACCATATGAATCGAACGAGTTCAATATGTTCCTCAAGAACTGGGGAATACACCATAGACTTTCATCCGCATACATGCCAGAGAGCAACGAAAGGGCCGAAATCGCCGTTAAAACCATGAAACGCATCCTCAAAATAAATGTCAGTCCAACTGGGTCCCTGGACACCGCAGCTGTCGCTAAGGCCCTCCTACTCCATAGAAACACGCCCGCACCAAATATGGGTGTATCTCCAGCCGAGTTACTATTTGGACGAAACATCCCAGACCACCTGCCACATCCAATGTCATTTCGAAGGGAATGGTCCGAACTGGCCGACACCCGCGAAAAGACACACGCTCACAGATTCGAGCTGTCGTAAAGGAGAACAGACAAACTCTCCAACCACTACAAGTCGGCGACTCTGTTGCCATTCAGAATCAACACGGACAAGACTGGTTCCATTATAGAGACTCTACCCCACAGACAGTATAGGGTTAGAATCGATGGAAGAGTTACCCTTCGAAATCGTCGTTTCATCCGCAAGATTCCACACGAATGTGCTAAGAATGATACACCGACAGTTCCAGACTTAGTACTGGAAATGAGAAAGTTCAATGTAACAGAGAACGAGAACTTAGAACAAATCGAAAATCAGCCGCAAGTACAACAAGACGAAATGAACACAAACACTGACAACAATGAACAACCGACTGAACCAACTCCCTTACCTGCTCAGCTACCCAGACGGTCAACTCGTGAGAGAAAATTACCGTCGAAATACAAGGATTTTATTTTAACTTAGAAACTTAGGATTTTATTTAAAAAAAAAAAGGAAAAAAAAGTAGGAAGGGACGTGTATATGTGTCCCGTTTATATTACCCCGATGGCTAGTCCGTTTTTGTATTTTATCTTGGTATGTTAGACCAGAAAGAGATTTAGTTATCAACAAATATATACATTCTCTTTCTTCACAAAAAGTTTTCATAAAAAATGTGCATTTTAAGCTGAAGCTTTATGCGGAAAATGACAAAAATGTGCAAAAGCTCTCTGCAAACTGACTGGTTCACATAATCAACAGAATATTTACAGATGCAAATACGTTGGAAAAATTTTCATGGAACCAATCAGATTATTAAAAACTTTTCACAAAAACAATCAAATTTCTCAATAATTTTCACAGAAACAATTAAATTGCCAAAACCTGCCAAAACGTCCAATTGAAAAATGGTCATTTTTCGTCTGGTACAGGCATCTGTTTAACGTTCAAGACGATGATAACGACGCTTTTATAAAAAAGGATTAGAAAAATATGAAATAATTGTACAATTATTTATATGGGTGAAATGATAGTTTGTAAGTATTAACTTTTGCGGCAATAATTTTGGGGAGAAATTTTCAGTGTACTCACTTGGTTGTTTATAATGGTATTTTCAGGTACTCGGAAAGTCACGAGGAAGATCCAAAGCGTTATAGCAGATTCCTATTAAGGTCTTCATTCATACGCACCGCTTACATTAAACAAGCTATAAAAATCGCTACAATTGGACGATCGAGCAGTTACTAATTATACCAGATGAAAAAGTTTGAGTGATCGTAAATGAAACTCGTACTTCTGTAGAAGATATGGGAACTACCTTACCCCCTTACTCATCATTGGCGAGGTTTCATGTTTACATTGATCATTGTTTCACTAACAGTACTGTCATTATCAGTCGCCACGTGTAAAAAGTCCACTTGGTTGCTATACTGGTAATATGAATTCCTTAATTCTGAATTTTTGAATTATTTTTTATTCTTTAAAGTATGAAAAACCATTATTTATTTTTGGAAGAATAAAATTGTAAAGTGTAAATTATGCAATGAATTGTATATAAATTGTATATAAATAATTATAAATTAATAATAATTGGTTTGCACTTAAAAACACATTTGGTTATTAAGGCTGAATTGCGCGATCCTTTTGAAAGGAACATTTCTTTGTTTATAGTATCCGTTTTTTCTTCATACATTTAAATGTTCCTTTTAAGGGCTCAGCCTACGTTTTACTCACATTTGCACCGCATAACCTTTTCCGTTATTTCTTTTTACCATTAAATTTTAAGTAAATAATATTTAACAATATTTCTTTTGATATTGCAGGAAATTTTCAAATAACTTGGCATTGTTATAGACCAAAACCTTTCCTTTCGAAACACAAATGAGACAATTTGTAAACAGGCTTGAGAAAAAAGTAAAGTCCTTCTTTGTATCAGAAATGTCCTAATATTTGACAAAGTCTCGATTCTCTTTCAAGTTATGTTCTTTCAAGGTTTCTATATTGTCATATTTTATGGATGTTCTGTAATAGATCTAGTTTTAGTTCATTGAATAAAGTCCACTATCGTGCATTATGTGTATTATGTAGTGGGGGTCAAATTGCACTTTTTCAAATTTTTCGCCCTCAAAATCAAATTATTATGAAGAAACTCTTATGCAAAAAATGATCATTCATCAATTGGTAAAATTAGAGTAATCTCCTGAATTCTTCTTTAATAACCTATCAATACTGTCAATACCTTCATGTATGCGTCCTATTCAGAATTAATAGCACAGCTTCCAAGTTGTTTTGATGCATATATTAGATTTTGATGGAGCAAATTCTGTGAAAGGAACAGGGGGTAGAAAACATGATAAAAGTAGCAAGTGTATTTGTAGGAAATGAAAATATATATTCATTTAAATATATATATTTTTGATAATTTTCAACTTATGGTCAACTTTGTGTCTGCTCTGCTTGCTTTAAGATGACTCTGTGTTGTTTTTGAAAAACTGCTATCGTTAAACAAATTTGCTTCAGAGATTGAATTAATGTTTTTGAAGTGGCTCGCTATGATGTTTCTTTTAGAATTTATCTGTCTTATGAGCTTTTATTGCTGTTAGTTTGAAGAAAGTTTAGATTCACCATAGAAATGTGGAGATTAGACCTGTTGAGAAAAATGAAAAAAAACTTCATATATTAATATTTCACTAGTGTTTTGTTTTATGAAGTTTTCACATATCAGTATGAGCTGCAAACAAGAGGATCTTTATTTCCACAAGTCTAATTTTGTGTCACCCAATGCAATATTTTTCCATTTAGTGGACAAATGATATCAGCTACTGCAGTTTGTTTTTGAAAACGCTAGTTCCCAAAATAGTTTATTCAATTTAATACATTATACATAATGTATGAAAATTTACGCAATGAGTACTTTTTGTTAAGATGAGTCTTTGTCTGGTTATATTTTGATGGCCGGGAAAAATTATGTTTTGGGGTGTGATATCCCTCGATATGACACAGGGCATCTCAATTCATCTTTTAGTAAAAATCGAAAGCCAGTCCAGGTATTTTTTATCAAGATTAACAAATTCAACATTAAATTAGAAATCGTTTTATCTTTGATTTTCAATACTAAACGAATTGCATTAAATTTGGGGCATACTTCACCATTGTTACTGAACACTTTTTATTGTGATATTGAAAATATGGTTTGCATTGCGAGCATCTATCAATCTGTCCAGCTATTGTTATCGAAATCCGACGTTTTTAAGACAACTGATATTAAGCTAATGGGGTTGATCAACACTTCTGCCAATACAAATTTTGAACAATAAACTTCAATCGTCTCGTTGTACCTTTAAAGAGGTGATAAAAAGCCTTCGAGGTATGGTTTGAATTACAACAAGATTCGCAAAAATGCGACTATATATTTCCCTAAAGTTGCAAACATTCTATCAATTATTGTGTGTACATTGATAACAAGAAAAATGCATCATTAAATAATCACAGTGGTATATCTACTATCAAACTGATGTTCAGATAAAAACTTTGCCCATACTAATCAGGGTAGATTTGAAGTTATATTAATACTACAAAACAACATATGAAATGAAGATGTACATGGTCGAATGATAAGATTTCTCTCAATTTTTGCCAAGGAGTTAAAAAGTGACTTGCATTGCATTTTGTATTTTTGTATTTATCAATTTTTTATACAGGATGACCATTTCAGATTATGTACAAGTATATACACAAGTAAAATATGGGTCCTGTTGAAATTAAAAATGTTCAAATAAAATTAAATATTAATGTTAATAATTGTAAATATAAGACAAAGGTTAAAATATGACCCAGAGTCGTAAGAAAATCTAAGAGAAAGTGAAAATTAGTGAGAAAAAGGGGGAAATGAAACACGTGTAGAATTACTATGGACATAGCGAAAAACTATAAGACCTAAATGCGACTATTATTTCCCCTTAAACAACTGAATAGTCTTTGCAGAAAATCTATAAGGCTATTTCGTCATAATAAACATAAGATCGTTATTCATGCTGAAGACAAGCTTCCTATCCATAAAATCACAGGTCAGATGTAATTCAACAGAACACTTGCTTAAACTCAGATGAAACCATCTTACAAAATTATAAAATCAAATTTGTATAAAGGTTAACAAAAAAAGAAAAGAAAATTGTCAAACCTTTGGGGTAGGCATTTTAGCAAATAATTATTAAAAGCAATCAAAAACCAATCTTTACTAAAAAATATTATGTGTAGCATTTCAAATTTTGGAAGAAAAAATTCAAATATTCAAAATAAACATCTCTGATTCAAAAAAATATGTGCACAGTATGTCATACATATATTATAATGTAATAAAACTGACTTTCATAAATCCCAAATATTTTTGTTTCGATTTGATTTAAATTACTGACGGTTATGTTGAAACGTGTTTTAAATTACGTTCGTTTTTGTAAGGAAAATTGACATATATATTATAATTTCTACGAAATAAAATATCATATACAATATCAAAACAGTATACGTGATCATGGAATTGCATGAATATTGTTGGATTACACGGCTATCCCAGGGAGACACATTCAACTAGATTCTTTCAAATTATTATGTCTCAATCCTGATAGTGTATTAAAATATTTTACGTATATATATAATTGGTTTTCTGAACTTCTTTTTGCTTATACAACATAACGTTTTTACTTGAAATTCTTGTTATGTACTCCTTGTATTAACAACTGGTTGCTGTCCACCACATGTAAAAAGGGTTTCCTTCATCATCATCATAATGGTGTGTTTTCAGCAGTTGGGCTACATCATATCAGGATGTAAAATAAAAACAAGATGCCCTACCGGGCAGAAGGATTTCTGCAAGCTTTGCTGCTGAAAATGCCACAAAAATGCAACACTAGCACACTAGTCCTGCAAAACTAAGACAGTCACATCATTCAGCTCGAGAAGCATCAGCATTAAATAAACAAAAATATTGATGCGACTGACAATGTTCGTCAAGAAAGTCAGCCTACCATAACATAAAAAAGCGGCTTTTCTTTATGCTATCGCGGAGATCATTTATAAAGAACTGTTTTTTTTGTACGAATAAGCTGAATGATTGTTACTGGATATTTGCCACCCACGTACTCCAAAAAAGTGCATCGACACAATACGAAACTTTAATTTAACCACATTAAATATAACGAATCCTATAAAAAGATTGTGTATACTGGCGGTAACCAACATATATCGTTTGGGCAGCACAAACTAATATATAAAGTTTCTATATTGATCTCCTAATATCACAATAATAATTACTTAGAAATTAAAGCTCATATCTAATCTAAAAGTTAAAAAAAATACAACATACGTAGGGAGAAAAGAGATAAGCTGATATAGCTGATATAGCCAGAATACATCCAAAAATTGCTATTAAAAATAGTATAAATAGCATAATATGTTGGTGATGTTGGGGAGGAGCTGAAAGGAAGCTAAGCTGAGCTTTAAAAATCCAAAAGCTTCTAAAAATTGACTTCAAACATGCATACACATACAAAATACACGAAGGTCTTTCATATTTAAAAAGGCTTGGAGCAAAAATAAAACAAGAAATACCTTTTCTTCCACACACCTGGCACTGTTTTCATATTTTAAACTTCAAGAAAACTTCTTTCAAAAAACAGAATAACCACACTGTAATTTAATTTTGTGAACATGATAAGTTCCCAACTGTAATGCAATTCTTTATATAAAATTATAAGCTGTATTAACTTCTTTTAAAGCCATATTTCCATCAAAGAAACTTTTAGCAAACTACACACGTTCTTTCGCTGCCATTTTTAAAACGTTTTGTGGACGATCACATGGCATGGCGAAAATCAGCCAATAAACTATCGCTATTTAAGTGGAGGTGGCTAAATTAGCACCCTTTCGTAGAAATCGGGCATTATGCACCAATGACAATTAAGACGGCTTTTTTATGAACCAATGAAATTTAAGAAACAAAAATGCGTAGGTTTGGACAGTAAGATGAAAAAAAAAAAATCAGAAAAACACGGACGATCGTAAAGTATTTCTTGCTTACGCAGAAATCCAATAAGTCTTCAGCTTCGCTTTTAATGATGAACTTTCAACCTTGCACTGGAATCACAGATTCAATGCTGCTGTTCCAAGCATTTGATTACCATTTATCACAACATTGCTAACAACCAAAAACAAAACGTCCGTGACATTATTGATATCTCGCTTTTTTTTCTCCTTTACTTGCGTTCATTCAAAACTGTTAACAAAACTTTTAGAAAAACATTGAATTAAAACGTTTTTATTTCCATCATTTAACGTTTGAATCTCTTGAGTCATCTCAAAAGCTGGGAGACAAAGCAAAACTCTTTCACTGCCCAACTGCACTGACTGAAAAAAATGGCGCACTACTTCACTGAAGACGAGCCTCTATTCTTATCTATCTTGACTAAGGCAAAGTATTTAATACTGAACCGAGGCTATAAAAGTGAACGGAGAAGATGAAGGAGAAGGAAACTGCCGATTTTAACATATATTTCGCCCTATGGGGAAATATATAAAAACTACATAATTATTTGTAAAAATTAGTACCTGAATTAAGGTTTGAAAATCATATATCATTGATTGTCAAAGTTGAATGTGACGAGTTCATTCATCTCTAGGGATCGGCTAAAACAATAAAAACATAGGGGCTAAAGGCATTTTTTTAGCGAGTGACTTGATGATTGAATTTAGAGAAGTTTGATTGCTTTTTCTCTTTTACGTTTTTTGCTTCAAATATTTTTGTGTTGAAGGTGGATATGGCCTTTACCTCCATTCATAGCTATCCTGCCTTACTTTTTTTTAAATTAAAGATTCATTCAACTTTCGTGTTTCTGTTGCTTTATTTAGATTGAAAAAGTTGTGAATTTCTGCATATTATTCTGGAAACTATAAATACTTGAAAATTTTTTTTCCCCAGAATCACGAGAAATTAATCATGAATCAGAATTCTATTTATGAATCTCTATAGAAACAAACATTAAAAATTAAAAATTTTCCTACCCTATTTAAATGTATAAAATATTTAATACAAATCGAAGAATAAATCAAGTAGAAAGATTGACATGAAAAACGATATTGCTTTAAAGACACTTCAGCCGTTTGTTTGTAAAGTTCTGACATATTAAAATATTTTTTATCAATAATCATATGTCAAGATGAAGAGATCTCTCTCGATGTTACCTTTGCCTTCAAAATTTAACTGCAGAGAAATGATGGTATCTGGTTGACTTTTGTGTATTAGATTCAAGACGATGTTGATACAGCCCAGATGTCAGAAGATTTGAACCTACGTGAGTTAAAGTTGTTCCCTGTTATTCTAGAACAGCTGCTTGCCCCCCAGCGTACTCACACTTGTTTTATTAGTTACTTGGTGGCTGGTGACTGACACATCATATGTTAGTGTAGCATTTGTCAAAATGAATTAGTACAAAAAAGTTGAACTTTCTCAAAAATAAATTATTTATTATGAATTATTTTGTTGATTCCATCCCAAGCAAAACGACTGATTTTTATTCTTCCTAGTTTCATTTTTGTGATTTTATTTTATTTGCTTTAGAATTCCAGAAATCATCGCTGAGAGTTGACATAAGGTCGACGAAAAATATTATGATGAATATAAATTATTGTATACTTATAAGCAAATAAAATAAAATGACAAAAAAGAAACTAGAAAGAATAACAATTATTTATCGTAGCATTGATCTGATGCAAACTTTCTGCTTTGATATCAATGTTTAAATACATGATAATCTTTGTTGCACGATCAACGTTTCTTTGTTATCATTGCAGGATACATGTATGAAGACCATATCACTGTGGTCTCACGCTGTATAGTCGCTGTAAAGCTGTATAGTTTTTTTCGGATCTGAATCGTAGTACTAGAATGCCAGAAATAGATTTAGATTATGTAGGATCTTCCTTACAACCGAAGTTTTGCGTTGTGGTTGAGTGCTCGTTTCCTGTTCGGGAGGTTGCAGGTTCAATCCCCGACCGAGTCATGCAGGCGACTATAACAGTGAGAATCACTGTTATAGTCGCGGTTATAGTCGTGTTATAGTCGTGGTTGTCTAGTTGAGCGGTTTTTGTCATTACAGCTTCCTTCTAGGACCTCCTTTGCAAGACCCTCGTTGATAACAGTACCTTAAGGAGTAAAAATTCGTAAAAAATAAATAAATTGTAATTTGTCCGTGGACTCACGTTGATAACCCCTTTTCTTTAGCATGTATCGCAGGCAATTGTTTGACTTGTTTTCTCCTGGAAGCTCTTGTATCTATGGTGATGAGTTTGTATCAGCTTCTGTATTTTTAACTGAAATTAAATGTTGGATCTGATTATTTAACTTTCCAGTTTGTTGAAAAGAAATTTCTATTAATGAATAGAAATTGAATACGTATTGAATGTGTTTTGCTGCTTGAATTGAATCTGTACCTTCTGCCCTCAATGTTTTATATTCAGACATAAACTTTTAGATAATGATATGTTGAACAAGTTCATAGTAAAGAAAGGGGATCAACTGCAGTGGTGGCAGACGCTATATGAAGATAAACTGCCAAATTTTTCCTGACACGGTTGGTTCTGATGTGTAGTTTCTGTTGGAATACAACCGTGTTCTTTCAGCTGAGAATTATTACGCCATCCCTCTTTAAACGTCACTTTTATTAAACGCCCTCCATCCAAAGAAGGCGAGAAAGTTCCCTTTAGCGTAGCATTACTTTTGTGAAGAAAACCAAACAGTTTTTCCTTTTGTTTAGGTGTTTCATTAATCGATCAAAATACCCACAATGCAGTACTTAGACTGTGTACATCACCAAAGTACCGAAGAAGTCTTTGTCATGTGATTCTTACAGGATGATTCATCGACGATAGAATCCATTCAATTCAGATCACCGAGAGACGTACGAGAAGAATGCCAGTTACAGTTCGACAGTGACAGCTGATACATGAAGTTGGGTAAGAATTGCGAAGTATTACAGTGTTTTTTGGTGAACTAGTAAATGTAATATAAAAATTGAAGATTTTAGGAAAACTCTTAGGAGTTATTGGGAATTATATTATAAATCAACGACATTCAACGTTGTCATGAATATTCTGTTTTGATCTTTGCGTTTGAGAAGTAAGAGTTAGAGTATCGGTATCGTGCCTTGTTAAAAAGTTTATCTTTTTGCTGCTCCGCATTTTTGAAAAACTGTGAAACTGACTGTTGTGCTAATATTCAGAGAACCGCCCCTAACACCCTAACCCACCCTCACCTAATACTCTTTCTTTTCGGTGTTTTAGTATTGCTGATGACTGTAAATCTGTAAATATATGATTTAACGCCCTAACGCTCAGTATAAAAACTATTGCAACCGAACAACAATCTTCCCATTTGTTAAATGGATTTATTCGAATATGTCTTGAAAGAAGGGCGTAAAGAAGGCGTGTATTTTTAAAAGGGCGTTAAATTGACCATTTACGTTAAGGAACACGAACTGAGTATATGCACTTATCGTGGGCGTATTTATCAAGAAGTTTCAATCATACTTAGTCAGTGAAAACTTTCAACGAATATTCTTTTGCCGAAAACATGCGGCAGTCTGTAACTATTCGATAAACTACCTGTGAAAAATATGGGGGTTTTACAACCTACGAAAAACCCGGAAAAACATTGTGGAAATTTGTTCTGAAAACTGTGCAGGAGCAGAGCTGATGATAATGGTAGACCTAATACGTGTATTGTCAATGCATATATTTATATCACTTCTTTTTCCTCGAATAGAACTAAATACGTACGACGGTTTTTTTCATTTGTGCATTCTTGACGATGACTTGCACCATCACAGACCCTAAGTTTTGTAAAAGACAAGCAAAACTGCCTAACGACCAGAATAATTCACGCCATATAAAAGAACAGAATATGGCACTATTTTGGATTTATTTTGAGAAGTTTCACTAATTTAATGCTATCAACATTAAAGGCCGATTTCAATTCATCAAAATATCCGTGCGGACGTAGGTAATCCACGCTGAGTGACGTAGAACGCATGCGCATGGGCATTCATAAGCGTAGATATGTCCGCTCAGCGATCAAAAATAAAATTACAAATTTTTAACTTTTTTTTAAGCCCGCCGAGGTCCGCTGATAATTTCAGCCAATTGTGTCTTTTTATTTCAGTTTGCAGCTGTTTGGCTGCTCGGAAAATTCTACGTCCGTGCGGGAATAAGCGTTGAATGGAAATCGGCCTTAAGTAAAGAACAGCATTATGTAGAAACTTCAAAACGCGACTGCAAGAATATAACTCGCACGACTGATTGAGCATATTCCGATCTATGGCGACAAGATGTTCCTGTTCTCATAATTCATTGTTGTATGTACCCTAAATTGAGAGCAGTTCGAAAACACCATTTTTATCCACGCCCGTTCTTCAAAAGGTCTATACCAACGCCCACTTTCTCTTAATACGAGCATTTTTCAGCACAATGGTTTGAAACAATCTAAAACAATATATGGCAACACAAGAACACCCAATTGGGCACTTTCATAATGAAACTGTCATGAGCTTACGTTGCAAAACCATGTTTTTCTGTTTTAAGTCAGTTCTTGAGCAGCTAACAACCAAGCCAGGGTCTCTTGCCTTTTCGATTTACAGAAGATATAAGATATAAGAGACATGGGTCCTAGGTTGCTTTTTTGTGTGTGTGTGTGTGGTGGTGGTGGGGTTGGGGTGATATGAAAACACATATTATCAGTTTGTCCGAAAATCAAAATGCCACGAATACGTGATGTAAGATGGGTAGTTCAGGGTAAGTCAGGTAAACATTTTCCAAGGCTAGAAAAAACAGATCATGTACAAAGTAAGATCGCAGGCATGAATTTCGGCCAAAGGTTGCCATAAAAACATTGCCTCACTATCTCTCACATCATCTTCAACACCAAACCTATATCATGATAAAGCAATCGATCGTGTATCAGCCCCACCTTCAACTTAATACCTCTGTTCTAATTTGTGTTTCTGTTTTTATTATTAGAATTTGGTGTACTTTCCTGTTAGCCAAGGATCTCTTGCCTTTTCGAGATGATAGAGGCAAAAGACCCTGGGTTCAAGGTTGGCGTACTCATATATGTTTTGTTTTTAACAAGGAAGACGGCGCTGTAGTTGCGCTATTAACAACGTTTCTATAACATCACGAAAGCTTTTGACTCGTTTTGAAGCTGATTGAAAATGACGTTTGCATCGTTCCCAAAATATGATGATGCTGTAGGGAGAAATCTAGTCATAAGAAATTGTCATTAGAATTTTCGTTATAAGATTCCCAGTGGGCGAATTTGTTGAAAAATCGCTGAGAAGGAGTGTATTTGTAAAGAAATATGCGCACTGTTTCAGTAGTAAAGCTCTTTGCCACAGTGACATTTTGACGATATTAGAAGGCCGCATTGATGTCATTCATGGCTAGATACCCGTGAAAACATCAACATAAACGTATATGCATATTCCAATTCGCAGGCCTGACATTAGACATTCGCAGGCCTAGTATAAGAACTCAAAGGAATTTTAATGAAGCTCTTGACGCGTATAATCTACACCTAATCCGTTATTTTAGTTGATAAAAAAATTATCTAAAGAAAAAGCTAATCCTACATTATCTACGATGCAGACAACTGTGGTTGCACCAGTTCAATATCAAGCAGCATCGACTGTTACTCGAAGACTGAAGCTAAACGTCTGTGCTGTGAGGGGACTCGGTAAGAGCTTTCGTTTGGCCGAGTTGATACCGAGCCACGCTTTCGGTATAGTGATACGTCGTCGGGGAAAACTTCATCTGGAAAAAATGTATCGAGGAAATTTTAAATCGGGTGAAACTTTATTGGGGGAAAACTTCATCGAGGAAAATTTTCGTTTATAAAAGTTTTGGTCGCTTCCCTTCATTACTCACCAAATTTTGCCGCATGAAATAAAACCATTTGTTTCGCAGAACATCAACCCCCTTCCCCCCACTGGTCTTTATGCATTTTTGTGTCTTTGGAATATATGTACGCTATTTAGATATAAGTTAAGTGTGTGTATATTCACTTGAAGTGGTTTTTCACTTGCCTTCTGAAAAAATCGTGTTTTAATAAGAAGATTGCTCAAACGTAATCCGCATAAGAGAAAAATAAATGAAAAAATCAACAAATAAAGGCAATGAAATTTATTTCTTTTCAATGAGTGGTCACGTGATCTTTTTTTTAGGGATAACACAGATTGTGATTGGTTCGTTGACTTTTCTAGTTGGAATTATTGCTGTTGGCGGACTCAGCAGCAGCTATTGGCTGAACAAAGTAGGCGGTGGCGTTTGGGGCGGTCTGCTGTTCCTCTCAGCGGGAATTGTTGGAACAATTTCTTCATTTAAACCAACCAATACCACACTTAATGGCTTCAACATGGCGTTAAATATCTTCTCAACTATTGTTGCATTCTTTATTGGGATTTTGTTTGGCGTTGGCGCTGCGTAAGCCAATAATTATTATTAATTTTCTTACCTCGAGCCCAGGGTTCCTTGTCTTTTCGAAATGCGACTGGACATTGAAAAGAGAAAATATGTTGGGTTCGTGGTTGTTAATTTTAAATACGATCAAGTACTTGCAACTCAGTGTACAATATGTACAGTGTGTCTTTCAGTGGAAGAAACAAGTTGATGCTTGATATCATTTATAATCGTAGTTGTTGGCGCTATCAATGGCACAATACATCAATAAGAAGGCTTTGAAAAAGGGCGTTGATAAAGTTTAATAGCCATGTGTTAGTTTGGCGATAGCGAGTGAAGTACGAGCGATAAATCATAGAAACACTTATTGAGAGTGGAACTTTTACAGGGAATATAAATCGCCCTTAGACCATTTTATATGAAAAAAATAAATTACTATATATAAAAACAAAATATTTTAAGTCAGGTACTGAGACTATCTGACATAAAATACAATGACGTAAAATGCGTTGTGTTAAATTTGAACGAACGAAAATACAAAGACCAATATTCAATGTTTCTATGTTGTAATCTTTAGTCTAAGGGTAGCACGCACTCAGCTGGCACTTAGACTTCCAGACCGGTCCAGTCAGTTCTAGTGCTTAAAGGAGTGGTTGCAAAAAAGTGTAAGGTAAAGCTCTATATATGTTTTTGCTTTTAGATTTTACAGCAACTGCAAGTTCTATTACTATTACACTTCCGGCTATAACTACTACTATCACAGTTATTATTATGACTTCTCGCACCAGTACGACAAACACAACTGCTTCGCGGATCGTGCTAGTGGGCGTGGCTACTACGGCTTCCTAGTGTTCTTGATGATAGTGGAATTCATCATCTCTATCATCGCTGCTGCGTATTGTTGCAATGCGGCTGCTTGTAGCTGCTGTAATGAAGAAACTGGAGGTATGTTTGTTCATGACCAAGAAGACATAATCTTCAAAATAGACACTGTGTCGAAGAGCATTCGTATTGATTCAGTGTGTATATTTCTATAGAAATGCACTTCTTCGCAGTGATTATTCAACAAATTTGCCCGCTGTTGATACTCGAATAAACGCCCAGGTAGCTTGCATGCTTAATGTAGAAGCTGCGCCATCTTTGGCTCAGTACAGTTGTTACTTTAGCAGAAGAATGTGTATATTATAGAACATTGTTTTCAAATTCTTAATTTCCGATGAGAATCAACTGCATAACGCTTCAACCCAGTTGGCAAAAGTTGGCACTAGTTTCTATGTTTCCATAGAAATGTACTCTAACGCAGTTGTTTTCTAACAGATTTGCAAAAATCTTCGTAATGAAAATCTGATAACAAAGCATGATCATACTCTCGATAAGTGGGACACTCAAGGGACCGAACAAAAGTGTACTACTTAGCGGGCGTCCTACTTATCCGAATTTCCTTGTAAGTAGGGTTTTCATACAAAGGCTTAATTTGTCCTAGTTATCTAGAATTATTTGTAAAACTTAGCGAACAAGAGGACTTTGAGGCTAAATTCATAAATAAGAAATGGTGATAATTGCATTTACTTTTCTATTCCATAAGATTACACTACATTAAACGAAAAAAATTCTGTCAAATTGCTTTGCCTGGAACCAGCTATTACTTTCGACAATTCTAGAAACTTTGATCGTAAGTGCTTTCAGTTCGGTCGTGTCAATCATCAGTAGTTCATAAAGGTATCAATGGCATCGTTTAATTGTGATGTGGTTGGTTTCCCCAAAGGGCTAGCTCCATCTTGACCATTATCCTCCTCGTCTTGCATTTCCTCGACCTCATTTCCCAGAATATCCGACAAGATCTCTTCATCGGACATCAAACCTTGAGTTACAGGAACTGCGTCATCGAAAGAGGCGACATCTTTAGCAGACAAATCTTTGAAATTTTCATCCAATCTTCTCAGTTGACGGATGGTATCATTCAGCGCGCGAAACGGATCGTCGAATGATAGCGTGTTTTCATCGATCTCAGTAAATCCAGCTTTTTGAACGGTTTTAGCATCTTCATTGCATCCAACAGAGAAATTTGAGGGAATTCCTTTTTCTTGTCAATTGCTTCAATCATCTTTTGGATCACTTTCACTCTGTACTTTGCTTTCAAAGTTTGGTCCATTGGCTGAAGGACGGAGGTGGTGTTAGGAGGAAGGAAAAAAATATCAATTGCTTTTAACCCCCCGATTTCTGGATGAGTTGTGCAGTTGTCAATGATGAGGGCGATCCTACGATTGTCCTTCTCCATTTTTTCATCAAGTTCCCTGACCCATTCTTCAAAGAGCGTTGAGTCCATTCAACTCTTCTTCTGGCGACGATAACGGCATGGCAATTGCTTTAAGTTTTTAAAAGATCTCGGCCTTTTTTTTCTGATCACGAACATAGGGAGTTTGTCCCCTTTCATGCTAGCTGCAGCTAGACCAGTCATTCTGATGTTGCTATGTTTACCTCCGGAACATTTTTCATCTTTTAATTGAAGAGTTTTGTTTAGCAAAGCTTTGAAAAATAAACCAAACTCGTCGGCGTTGTAAATATCCTCCTATGCATAATTTTTAAGGATGGTCATAAGTGTAGTTTCTTTCCAAGGGTCGGTCATTTCGTCCGTGACATCCTTTCCTTCACCTGAAAAATGTGTGGGCTGATTGATAGGTTCGAATCCCATTCGAATGGTTTTAAAAAAAACATTCGAATTTAAAATTTTTGCAATGTAAACATTGGACACGTGTGTTCTAATTCTTTCTCACAAACGAGTGAAAACAACATGGAAGATCTATCATATGATACGCCAATCCCAATCATTTGTGAAGCAGAAATGGAAATGAAATCATTTGTGATGGGTTTTCACGAATACAGAGTGATTTGGACACCAAAGGAAAATGATGTGTTACATGCCCACATGGAACCAGGAAACAAAAAGGACAGCCATGCTGTTGCTGTTCACGGAGAGAAAAATGCGATAGTTGGTCACTTAATGAAAGGCAAAAGTGGAAGATTCGCAAAAACAATTTTTTATTTTTTACAAGCCAATGAACACCATGGATGTACAGTTCGCGTTACTGGAAAAGCAGTCAACCAAGGAGATACGAAAGGCATGAAAGTCCCATGTATCTTAATGTTTAAAGGACAGCAAGAATATGTAGATGTATTAAACAAAGAACTTAAGAAATATAGTTAAAAGTACCTGATATTGTTTTGAAGGATACGTTTTTTCTTTTCTTCCAGCGATCGAGTCAGCCATCTGATGCACTAAAGTCGGTCAATCCTAGGTCTTTCGCAAAACAAATAGCTTTGGTTTTCAAAACCGAGTCAGACACAGGAATGTTCTGAGCCCTTGCATTTACCAGCCATTTGTAGCAAGCGTCATCAAGGTGTTCGTATGTTGACGGTTTAAATCTATGCCTCTTCTTTGTTGACGAATTCGAATCAACAGCTTCATAAATCTTTCTTCTGTTTAACCCAGTTTGAAACAGTTTGTTTAGACATTCCATGTTTAAGAGCAACAGATGTAAGACTTTTGCCTTTATCAATTTCCTTGAGTATAACATACTTTTTGGTTATCAGTGTAGATTTCAGCTTCCTTTTTTGACCTAGCTGAGGCATGTCTGCACACGTCAAGAAATAACCAATGTGTAGAATAGATTTGTTGACAAGTTTTTGATTAAAATCAATGCAATGTCTTCTGTTTCAAGAAAAAAAAGGAAATCATTCCATTGCATGTCCCACTTATCCGAAGTTTTCGCCTCAAGGGACCGGGAGTCCTAGTTATCCGGTTTTGGTAGCTGTTCGTTCCCAAACCCATTTCTCAATTACTCTATTTCTACTGATATTTAGCATTGTTCAACCCTCAACTCTACTTATAACAGCTCATTATCTTTACCGTCTTTGTTTTTGTGTAGGTGTGATATTACAGAGACCGCAGCATATAGTCTCAACCAACACAAATCAAACGTTTATTCCGACAGCTTCGCCCTATCCGATATCGGGCGTTATTACGAACAATCACCAGTACCCGCCGCCCCAGCAAACTGTTGTCGTACCAAGTTATCCATACGGTCCTGCATCGTACGGATATAACAATACCAATAATTTCACTGCAGAACAATACAATTACACTCAAGCACTTCCGCCAGCTTACAGCCAGTAAAAGCATGTTTGTTTGGCGTGATGGATGGAAATATGTAGTAGTATCTCGTTATCAAGAATTTTTTTCCTTGCCTGACAAAACCTTTTTCACCTTTTTTTCAAAATGTTTTCATAAAAAGCATTTATTTGAAGCTGGAGCTACATGCGGAAAATGTCACTGTGCAAAAGCTCTCTGCAAACTGACTGGTTCACATAATCAACAAAATATTTACAGAGGGAAACACGTTTTCATAGAGCCAATGAAATTGCTGACACTGTTTCACAGAACCAATCAGGTTGCTAAAACCTTTCACGCCGAGACATTAACCGTTCAGTATAGGTATCTGTTTATCTTTCAATATGATGATAGCGACCCTTTTTAAAAAAAGAATTTGAAAAACATGAAATAATTGTACAATCATTTATATGGGTGAAATGATAGTTTGTAAGTAATAACAGTTGAAGTTTTGGGGATTAATTTTCATTGAGTTAGGGGTTGTTTATAATGGTATTTCAAGGTACTCGAAAAGTCACGGGGAAGATTTAAAGGGTTATAACAGATTCCCATTTAAGTCTTCATTCATACACACCGCTAATATTAATCAAGTTTTAAAAATCGCTACAATTGAACAATCGAACACTTAATAAATATGCCAGATGAAAAAGATTTGAGGAATCGTAAATGAAAGCCTTAATTATTTAGTAGAAATGGGAAGTTTCTTACCTTTCTTAATCATCATTTGCGAGGTTTCATATGTTTTTGTTGAGCATTGTTGGACTAAGAGTACTGGCATTATCGGTTGCCACGTGTAAAAAATCCACATGGTTGCTATATTGGTATTATGAATTCTTTAACTCTGATTTTTGAATTGTTTTGTACTCTTTAATGTACGAAAGCCATGATTTATTTTTGGAAGAAAAAAAATCAAATTGTAAAATGTAATATATGCAAAAATTTATCAATTGTATATAAATTATTATAAATTAGTATAAACTGGTTTGCACTTAAAAACACATTTGGTTATTAAGGCTGAATTACACGACTCTTTTGAAAGGAGCATTTCCTTGTTTACACCAACCTTTTCTCTTTCATCCTTTAAACTGTTTCTTTTAAAGGGGTCGTGTAATTCACCCTTAGATGTATTTTCTCAAACGCGCAATACCTCTTGTTATAGCTTGTCTGTTGTCTATTGCAAGCTTGCTACTTGTTACAGGTATATATGTAATTCGTTCAAAGATTGCAACTACCTATCGTATAGCTATCTTCAATCTAGGAAAGCTGTTAACACTTGAGGGAGTAAGGTATAAGGATGTTAAACATTAACTCAATATCCTGAGTCAAATTAACAAAGTTTTTACCATGATGAACTGAGATAACAATCTGGTAGTACATATAAGATAGTGCACAAAAGTCTTTCCAAACACCCTTGTTGTAAGCAATAATTTTCCAAAACAGTAAATAGGGACGTCCTTTTAAACTAACATCTTGATAATGTTTTCAATGTTTAAGATTTGAAGATTCGAAGTTGCTTTGACCCAATGTTTTCAGGATTACTTTTTAAACCAACATCTTTTATAACGCTTTTGCTGCACAGCTCTTCAATCTTCTTAAACAGCTGGGAATTCTTTCTTTCTTTAGTTATAATAAAACTACGAATAAAAAAGAATCGTGGTCAAATTTTCAGAAAAGGTCATGTATCCAGTTCAAGGTCATACTGCACCAGCTGTCGTTCAACAAGGACAAACGGTTGTCACCCAGCCTGTTTATCCAGCAGCTCCAGTCGTTGTAAACACAACACCCAGTCAGTCAAGAATGAATGTAAAAGCCATCAGAGGTTTGGGTAAGTGCTATTGACGTTTATAAATAACAACAGCTAAAGGAAAAACTCGTAACTGATTTATAAATATCAACTGAGTTTATGCAACACCAGAGAACCTGATTTGACATACTTTTTGGCATTCTGTATTACCTCAATTTTCCTGTTGCGATCATGGACAACACGATACACACTATGTACCATTACTTTTGGCATGTTTATCTTTCATAAGGAGGGATACTGTCGAATTAGTGCGCAAAGTTGTATCTCAAACATCATAATAGTTGAGATTTTGTTGTGCAGTAAAGCAGAAATTGTTATTTCTTTCTGCACCTGTTGAAGTTCTCCAAGTAGCTGTTCATTTTGAGTTAAGAAATTGAAGATTATTTACCAGATACGTTAGCAGATTATCGCCAAGATAAGTTGTTGCTTGTAGGGCATCTCAATTGCTTTGTCAAGTCATTGTGTTAATATAGTTATTTCAATCCTACAAGTGACATCATGAAGTGAAGAAAGTTCGTAGGTAGAACCATATGTAGTAATAGATTTTCATCTTATCGCGAATCTTGTTGTTATCTCCACTTATATTCAAGTTTATAATCATCTTTTATTTTAAAGGTCGCTTTCCATAATGTAGGGCCCTACGCGCGCAGTTATTCTGAACGTAATTTCCTTTTAGACAAATGCACTAATTGTTGCGCCTTTTCAGGTATCACACAGATTGTGATTGGAAGTCTGACAGTCGTACTCGGCATTGGCGCTATTGCGGGCTTCAGTAGTGGGTACTGGCTAACAAGAACTGGTGGAGGTATTTGGGGTGGACTGTGGATTTTGGTGACAGGTATCATTGGGGTGTTATCAGCCGGAAGGCCAGTTAACGGATGCTTAAACGGAACGCACATGGGGTTTTGCATCCTGGCTTCCATTGTTGCATTTCTTGATGGGATCTTTTTTGCTATTGGCATTGGGTAGGTAATCGTCAGAGTAGATTTGTTCTTAGAAAATGAACAAAAGCGAAGTGGATACAAAAGTTCAACAAAACCAACCTTTTAACTATAATAGCTGTGTAATATATCATCATCATCAATTATGCCAATTGAACGAAGGGGAGAATGAATATCATCTCAATTTCAACGAAAATTACGATGATGGTGACATGATGTTAGGTTGAACATAGAATTTGCTTCTTGATTATAAGTTGGATTACATAAAGAAACAAATTGCAACCTCTTAGGATTGGTTGGTAAATAAAGCTACCTAGATAAAATTCTTATAATTTATGTAATTTTACAAACATACGCTATGCGCTATGCTGGCTATTAAGTAATATTTTTTATCTTTATTCTAACTATAAGCTTAGTACAAAAACCCACTACCCTTGAAAGTTGCAATGCAAAGTCACTTTTGCCTGTAACAGAGAAGCTTTCCACATGCACGTATATATCAGCAATCGAAGATATGCCTCCAGTATTGTTAAACAAAAAGATGAGACGATGTATTCACTCTACGATTGCATAGAACTGCACAATTGTTTACGAACAAAAGGCCATTTAACTGACATGAAGGATCAATATCGTTGTTGTTACAGGTTCTACAGCACTTGCAAATCTGAATACAGATACTACTACAGCTTCAGCTACAACTATCACTTGGCATACTTCGACGACCGCTGTTATGATCATAGAACGGCCGGTAGCATTGTCTACTCCATCCTTTTGCTTTTAATGATTGCTGAATTTTTCGTGGCGATAGTAGCTTCCGCTTTTTGCTGTATGGCTACAAGTTGCTGTTCGTCGTCTACACCAGGTTACGGGCTTTATCTTTATAATGATACACTGTTTCAATTCTTATCCCTAAAACAGTTTAATTGTTAGAATGTTCTGTTAACGTTGTTGATGTCAATTGACTTTTAGGAGTGATATTTATGCAGCAACCTGGTCATCATGTGGTGCAGCATCAGGCGTATCCCAACCAGCAGATGGGTGTTCCAGGTTATGGGTATCCAGAACAACCGTTCCAACAAACACCTATCACTGCGCCAGCAGCAATGACTCATTATCCAAACACTGGATACACGTATCAAGATCAGGGAGACGTAGTGAAGCTCCCACCACCGCCTTCGTATGAATAGTGATGGAAGCAATCTAAGGACAAATTATTAGTAAATCAACCCACTCAATATTTGAATATAGAAAAAGGACACTTCACATTTTATTAATAGGGATACTTGATGTTTATAGTTTTCTTACTCCTTTTATTATAAACGATAAGTGTTATTTCTAGCACCGGTTTTGATTGAGATTCAGACTATTAAAAAGTTTTGTTTCAAATACAGTTTGAAATGTTGAAAACCTTGGCTAAAACCTCCTCACTTAATTTCAAAAGGGTTCCTTCTATGAAGGTATAGACAATTGTATTGTAGGAGTTTGGGTTTGTCCTAAAATCTTGATAAAAATTATGAAGATGGAAGTCTACTGAAATTTTCGATAAAAAAGAATATTGTTCCTACGCCAATACAAAAGGTGATGATGATAATGTTGATGATAAAGGAAATTAAACTCAGCAGACTACTTTTCAAGAATTTCATGTATTTTTTTTCTTTTTCTAATTTTCTCGCTTTGTACTTTACTGTTTCGTTCCTTTTTTCTTCGTTTGTAAAGATTATCTAACTTAATAGTATTTAAATTTTGTTCTGAAGTTCACAGACTGATAATCAATCCATTACCGCAACAAAAACCCATCTGATCCTAATTTTCTTTATCATCTTAGGTTCGTTTTTATACCTAGTCGGCTTGAATCTGCCACGCTAAATTCGGTCTTGGAATTTTGTCATTCAAGACCGTTTCAAGCTCTCTTGCTTTTGTCCGTATGTCGAAAAGGCAAAAGGATCTAGTTTTGAGGCTGCTTTGACCTAATGTTTTAAGGATTAATTTTGAAACCAACATTTTTGGATTTCTGCGCAAGCAAGAAAGCCTTTACGATCGTCTTTTTTTTTTTCATCTTACTGTCCAAACCTAGCCATATTTGTTTCTCCATATTGATTGGTTCATACAAAAGCTGTCTTAATGTTCATTGGTGCATAAAGCGCCACTATTTCGCAAGGGTGCTAATTAACTTTAATAGCGCTGGTTTATTGGCTTGACTTTCCGCCATGTGATCATCCGCGTATTTTTCGACTTCACATTTGCACGCCGTTCGCATAATGGTAGAAGAAACCGAAGAAACCCACTTAGACTTCCACGTGTTAATTGATCAATATCGAACAGATTTAAAAGAAAATTAAGGGAGAAGGGGAGAAATTTATAATTATCTTACAATGATTCTTCTTCATTCATTCTTTTCTAAAAACAAGTTCTCAATGTTCCACAAAAACAGTGAGTGAAAAGGAATGCTTTTGTTTTTTTGGAAATGTCTGGGATTCTATTAATGGCGCCGTAGTATAGTGGTTATCACTCTCGTAATTCATGTGAGAGGTTGGGGTTCAATTCCCCTTGGCGGTGATTCACCATGCGCGAGTGAATGTACCATAGCGCCGGGTCAACCCATGGCATGTGAGGGAAATTGGGTAGATGATACATCGGGTGTTGCAGGAGGTCATCTAGAAGAGCACAGGCCCTTGATTGGGTTTGTGTCACTCATGAGAGTGTCAAATACTTCGGAGCCTCCAACCTAAGCCGTGGTTCGTCCTGGAAAGCAGATGCAATAGCAACTGAGTGAGGCTAGCCACGTAAAACAATACCAAATAAATAAATTAAGCCTTTCTAAGTACAAAAGATCGTTTGTTTCATGTGTGGGCTGTAGTGCTTTTTAAGCTCTGGATACATACAGCTCAGCTCAGTTTCCTCTTCAGCTCCAACAACATACAAGGGAATGTCTTGTCTACTCTCTGCATGTGCATCATTTTATTTTTGATGTTTCTCTAGCTATTTTAGCTTATTTACTTGTATAGTTCTTGGCTGTATTATCAATGTCCTGAATTAGGAATGGAGACTTACTATTTACGATAGCAAATTGAAACTTACCTTGATTGTCTGTAAATTCTAAATACTGGACATCCTTTAACTCAAATTTCTGCTTTCAATTATGTTTGATAATTTTGGTAAGCTTAGGTCATAGTTTTCATAATCCTAATCTTTGTTTTCTTTTTGTGTTTGGGAAGTCTTTTCGTAATTAGGAAGATTGACCGTACATACGTAATGAGTGTGATATCTGAAAGCATATAGATTTGATGTTATTTTGTTCATTAAGTTTATTAGGAGTCAATGTAAGGTTCATATTGTGTCAGTTATGCTTTTATAATTTCCTGGCGTGTATACGTAATTAGAATTTCATTGGTTTTTAAGTTTCTGAATAAATTTTCATAATCTTTTCATGAAATTTAGTTCAGGTAATGCATGTTTCTAAATTAAAAAGATGGCAATGACATATTGTTACTCAAATTAAAGCACAAATTTTTGTTTTCAGTTATGTATGTTGATTTTATATGTACATAGATGTATTTCGTATCATTAAAATCTACGCTTTCCTTTTTTTCCTTGTGATTTAGGAATTCTGTTAGGAAGATTGACAAGACACATTGAATTCATAAATTCAAAACATTTACATTGACTTACATGCACACACATTGTCTTATCTGAATTGACCACTGAATCTTTAATATCATTTCGTACCAACAAAGTAAAGAACATTATGTCATTCAGTATAATCAAGTTTATTGATGTTTATTTTCTAATCTGTGAACCGAAAATAACTTCGTTTATTTACTTTTTCTAATTACTTGGAAAGGAGCAAAGAATACTATATCAACTCGAGACAGGTTTTATATTATACTTCGATAGTAGATGTCGTACCAGAACGTCGTGACTAGAACGTGTGCATAATTACAGGAATAAGTCTTATGAGTTATAAGTATTTTATCGCATAAAATGCAACTTTAACATGTACAAAGTCATCTGATAACAAATGTTGAATAGCTGTTCCTTTTTCTTTCTTTCTTTGTTGAAAACTGCTGTTCAATTACCCCGGGGTAAAAACTTTTAGAACCCCGATGCCAAAGTGGGTGTTCAGCCTGTCTCGTTATAGAAAACTGAACTTGTTCTAAACGAAACCGTAAGGAACTGAACAGCACGTTTACAAGACTTTGTAAATGCAGCAAGGTAGGTCTGAAAAAATATTTACAATTGACTAATATTTTACTTAGCTAAACATACACAAACTCATTATCCTGATACACCCTCGCCTCGCAAGTTACATTGTCCTGATGCACCCTTGCATCACATGTTACATTATCCTGATGTACCCTCGCATCACAAGTTACATTATCCTGATGCACCCTCGCATCACATGTTATACTATCCTGATGCACCCTCGCATCACATGTTACACCATCCTGATGCACCCTCGCATCACATGTTAAACTATCCTGATGCACCTTCGCATCACATGTTATGCTATCCTGATGCACCCTCGCATCACATGTTATACTATCCTGATGCACCCTCGCATCACATGTTACACTATCCTGATGCACCCTCGCATCGAAATACATTATTCTGATGTCATAAAATAATTTTAAAATACGTTTTCTAACACAATAGGAATTAAACACTACAGTGTGTCCACCAAAAATGTATCGGCTCGTAAAACATATATTAACATTCTCACGATTTTTTATAGAAATTTTACTAGAACTTAAATTTTCTTTGTTATTTCTTTTGAGATTGAAACTACCGGAACGTTTTTTAACAATGGAAGGTAGTTAGCAGAAGAATTTCTCAACAATGCATTTCTTTTTACTTTTGGGAACAGAGGAACAACAGAATTTATTGTGAACAAAATATTTGCAATAAAAAAGCTTATTGTCACAAAAAGATACATTTTATGAAAATAAAACTTTAAAGTGAATCTATCAAGTTTTGCTGGGGGAATAATTTTCACCATAACAATCAATGTTTTGTTATAAAATAAACAGAGCAGTATTAATAATAAAAGTTTCATAAGTTACTACTATCTCCCAAAAGTAAAAAGAAATGCATTGTTGAGAAATTCGTCTGTTAACTACCTTCCATTGTAAAAAAAACGTTCCGGTAGTTTCAATCTCAAAAGAAATAACAAAGAAAATTCAAGTTCTAGTAAAATTTCTATAAAAAATTGTGAGAATGTTAATTTATGTTTTACGAGCCGATACATTTTTGGTGGACACACTGTAGTTATGATTGGAAAGCCCCAAGACGCAAATTAAACGACTTTTCGATCTTCTAGTCACGAAAGTATCTAAACGACGTGTGAATTTGACTTGAGAAATCCACCCTTTTATAAACTATGCCACGCCATGCTTAATTCACTTACACCGGTACCGAAATTCATTTCGAAATCGTAAATAGACCCATTTATTGGTATAAAGTTTTGCATAGTGACAATTATGTTTTTTCCGGATTTTTGGGGAGTACATGATCAGAAATTTAATCTTCTTATTATACTAATCCGTGTGCGTGTGCAACACATGTAACTTAGTGAGTGTTGTGTTTTTGTTTTTTTAATGGTCCAAATCTTCTTAATCATGGTCATATAGCGGCAGTTCGATCACGCAAGACACATTCACGATTAGTATAATAGCACGGGGCATTTGACGTCAGATGTTTTTATGATCACCGGGAACCATTGCATTGCATCCCCAATTGAACGCGACGTTTTTGGGGAAATATCTCGAAAACCAATAGGGATAACTGACGTTTTTAAGGGTCGGCGATACGGGTGATGGGGTTACGCAACATTTGGACCTAAATTTTATTTGGTACTGCGGCTATGACGTCATCAAAATCTTTGATCGCTGATATCTCTGCAACGGTTGGTCGTAGCGAAACAATCCCATACATTTTTTTGCTCAGTTTTTCGAGCTCTACAACATGGGTACACTTTCCAATTCCAATTTTGTAATTAAAATTTTCGTCACGGGGTACACACACGGGAACACGTCGTATTTCTGCAGATTCTTTTGGGGAAATATCTCAAGAACCAATAGGAATAGCTGCCGTTTTTTGGGATCAGCGATACGGGTGATGGGGTGATGCATTATTTGGGCCTAAATTTCATTTGGTACTGCGGATATGACATCATGGAAATCTTTGACCAGCGATATCTCTCTAACGGTTGGTCGTAGCGAAACGATCCCATACATTTTTTCATCAGTTTTTCAACCTCTACAACATGGTTACATTTTCCGTTTCCAATTTCTAAATTGAAATTTTCATCAAGGGGATCGTTCGCAGGGAAAGGCGATCTTGACCCATCCTCTTCGAAGTTAAGTTCGGTTAAAAGTTTTTACCCGGGATACTAGTAAATATATATTGTGGATTAAACTTTTCTTAAATTTCAAGAATGTCGTAGTCTTTCTTCTTTCATACTTCAGCTGATTTTGCAGAAATCCTTATGCCTGCAAGGGCATCTTGTTGATAATGCTTTCTGTGCATAATTCTTTAATTTTATTTAAAAGCTGGTAATTTTTTCTTTAGTGATCATGAAATTTAAAATAGAAAAAGAATCGCGGTCAAAGTTTTAGAACGAGGCATGTATCCAGTTCAAGGTCTTACTGCACCAGCTGTTGTTCATCAATGACAAACGGTTGCCACCCAGCCTAATTATCCAGCATCTCCAGTCGTTGTAAACACAATACCCGGATCAAGAATGACAGTTATCAGGGCCTTGCGTAAGTAGATATAATAAAAAGATTATATTATACAATTATAAAGCTGTAGTTTTCAATTTATACAAATCATCATCAGTGCTACATACAAGTAAAAATCGTTTAAGAAATTCGTTTTATTAACATTTTATTTACATTTGTATCAATCTTCTTATATATTTCTATTTGCGTATGGCTTAAGAGCTTCGTTCAAAATGCTTGGGTAAGTGTTATTGAAGTTACGTTGGCAACAACGTAACGATTCAACGTATTCTCCATTATCTTTATTGAATCCAAACACTGGATCGGGTTGTGCTTTGTCTCTTAGAATTTCTAATGCTTCTATCCCATTTATGCTGGTGTTTATGTGAAAGAAATTTTGTCAGTATATCCTTCAAATCTTTTATTTTTCAAATAGCCCGTTGCCCTAAGGATTGGCCCATAAAAATATCTTTCTTAGATGCACAGTAAATTCGAACAGTGATGGCATATATTAACTTGAATCTTGCTGTTGATTCAGCTGTTGTCTTTTCAGGAATCATGCAAATTGTAATTGGTGCCTGGACAATCGGATTGGGAATTAGTTCTGTCGCGGGCTTCAGAATTGATATTGGATCACAAGAATCGGTGCTGGTGTTTGGGGTGGTGCATGTATTTTAGTGACAGGTATCTTTGGAGTGGTATCATCAAGAAAACCAGATAGCGGATGCTTAAATGGTACGCTCTTGGGGCTTGCAACCCTAGCCCCAACTGTTGCATTCATGAATGGTAACTTCTTTGCAGTTAGCATTGGGTAAGTAAACGGCGGAAGAGAGAAATTTTATACCATAAAGAACGATATTGACTTAAAGTTTGGTAGAATGTCACAAGTCACGCCTGTAGCCATTAGCACAATCTTCTTCTTTGCATGTGTGTATTAACCATCGAAGTATCAACAACAAGAACATTATACCTTCATTGTTATACAAGATGAAGAAATAAAGCGATATACTTACAGATAGTGGATTGCAAGTAACATATGTGACGCTGAGAAACCACATTTTTATAGTTTCAGATTCTACAGCAATTGTCATTCTGAATACACATTATTTACTGAGTTACCATCCTCTGATGACGAGCACTGTTATGATCATAAAACAGCTGGTACCGTCGTCTACATCATCCTTTTACTGCTAATGATCACTGAATTTTTTGTGGCGCTAGTAGCTTCTGCGTATTGCTGTTGCGAGCCAGTTGGCTCCCCGTCGTGTGCTCTGTTTATGATGACATTGAGTTTAAAATTCTCTTGGGTGTGAAAAACGCATTCATTCAAAGGAAAAGAATTATTTTAGTTCCTATCCCTAAAATAGATTGAAATATATTATAGTATTGTAGAATGTTCTGTTAACGTTGGTGATGTTATTTGATTTTAAGAAGTGTTATTTATGCAACAACCTAATCAACACGTGGTGCAGCAACAAGCGTTTCCCAACCAGCAACTGGATATTACAGGATATGGGTATCCACAACATCAGTTCCAACAAACATCTGGTATTGTTCCAGATTCAGTGGCTCCACACACAAACGCGGCATATTCGTATGACGATCAGGGTGACATGGTCAAACTTATGTAAACAGTAACATGGATTAGAAACATCCAAGAACATCTTGAATGTAAGTAAAAGCATGTCGCGCATTATAGTTAGATGGTGTTGCAAGATGGCTGTACACGCATTAGACGTGCTATGCCTTTTCCTTCATTTGATGTGGACGATGTAACTAAGGTTGCAAGCTGGACAAAATATATAAGAAAACATTTAAGTATTACTGATGACAAATATCAAATATAAAGACTATTTTTGAATTCTATTAGCGGGATTCGGAAAAATCATGTTCCGTTTACACAAAACTATTTTTCTATAGATTTGTAGGGAATTGTATAAAACTTAGTAGAGTTGTTCGTGAATTTTTCACTACAAAGTCATTAGATACTTCACATCAATACTTCAAATAAGCATGCAAAGTCATGATGTTTCTTTTGATACAACAAAAGGCTTTAAATCTCTGAAGTACCGTTTTAGTAGAACGGTTTCAAAAAAATTCCCACAAGTCATTGATTTTTTTCGCGTAACAGGCTCGTTGAGTTTACGAACGTCCCTAATGGGCAAATAAGTTTATGGCGTTTTCAATAGCCTGATGTTTTTATTATATACATGTATATATCTTGTGCAAGAATGCATAATTTTTGAACTATTTGTAATGTAATATTTTTAATGCACAAATTTATTAATTTCCATCAGTGAAGAAAAGCAATTTTGACAGTAACGTCGAAATAAGACAGCTGAAATCTGCCACAAATTATTCCAAACCTCGGCATTTCAACATCCGAAAATACTGCCTAAAGTAAACGATAAAGTTAGTTAATTCAATCAAAACCATTGGATTACGCAAGAAAAAAAGGCAGAGAAAAAGTTTCTTGAAAATTCAAGACAACCAAGGTAGCTAGCTAACACTGATTGACATTTTGAAATGCTTTAAATACTCCTTTATCATCTTTAGAAATTTTAGTTTCATACTTAAATGTCAGGTTAGCAATGCTCTTTCAGACCAGTGCTTTTTCTGATAATTATAGCATACTTGACATGGATTCTTGCAAAATTTGTATGTTTTTGTATGTTTGGTAAGTCATAAAACGTCTGCTACTAATAAAGCAAAACTATTCTACTAATGAAAAAGTAAGGATAGACCTAATCATAAATTACATCTTTGCACACATCACCTCCTTTCCATGTTTATGGATTATTACGTGCTTAACCTTGATAAGAGAATTTTGTAAAACATTTTTCCGTGAGGTGTCGTTTCTCTTTGTAAACAGCACAAACGCCATTCAAATTCAGGTTGAAAACGAGACGTTTCGTGTTGTGGCGTAATTCATGAAAAGACTATCTATTCTGAAATATGAAATTGAAGCGGTTATTATTTGTTGAAAGTGTACAGGCGTCCGTTGTGTTTGTACAAAAATTTATTCAAAATGGGCTTTTCAAACAATACGTATAACATTAAAAAAATATACACATAGTTTCTGTTTTTGGAGTCCCCTGTGATTCTTCCAAAAGAAATATCACAAACAATCTAGATGAAGTTGAAGATTTCATAGAATAGAACTTTAATATTAATAAATATTAAAATATAACTTTAAATGTTTTTATATATGCACATTTTTTATATGCACTGATGATGGTTTTATACCAAAAAGCTTTTGCTTAATTTTAAACTTGTTGTTTTTTATTTTCTTTTATCTACGTCTAATGGCGAATCATTCCGACACTTATAAAAGTATTTGCACAAATGACGATAAGCCCGAACTTTACCCTTACTAACCCAGGCACATTTCACAATGCTTACCATAAAGCCTGATGTTTGGATCGTCATTGTTGCCACAAGAAGGACGAAGAGACTTTGTTGTCCTAAATTGCTTTTTTCAGATCGAACTTCAAGTAACGTTTGAGAAACTATCCAATTACACGCTGTTTAAGTAGGTTAGATTATTGGCATCGCAGTAGGAAAAATTGTCAAGGACACTGTTATTGAAATAATGTGTATATTTCTATAAAAATGCACTCCTTTGCAATAGTTTTTCCACTAATTCGCCCACTGGATTAAGTACACTATTGGATTTTGTGCCACAATTGGACAAGTCTTGATCATTTTTAACTATAATATTATTTTATTTCGGACCAATATTTTTATATCTTAAAAAAAAGACTCACAAAGTGAAGAATTTACGTTGAAGGTCACGGTGATAATAATCTGTGTCGCTGCGACATTGTCAATATGAAAAATCTGCTGCAAGTGCTCATATTTTCGGGGTTATCTGAACCATTCGAAAAGAATTGACTTGTGTACAAGACTTGGTAAGAAAACTGTATTCCAGCATGCGTTATAAATTGTGTATGCGTAACTTTCGTCGATTACTCTGAAAATACGTTATATTCATATTTGTTTTCCAATAAAGTATTAAATGAAATTAGGTTTACGGTGCAGTCAAATACCGCTCTGTAATGGGGTACGCCTCTTTGCTGCTAGGAAATGTTACTGCAACAGCAAGATGGTCACCCCGAGCGTTCTCATAAAATAACACTTCGATGAAATACGGCTGATCACTTTGAAGTTTTTGCGGTGGTGACGATAGTCGATAATCATACATGCCATTCGATGTAGGCTTGTATATTATCGAATTTTTTGTGTTTTCATCACTGCCAAAGAATAATTCGCAAACATCATCACACGCGATATGAAATGTATGTGCACCTGTCTCAGGAGATGTAAACTTGGTCCTCAATCTTCTCCCAAACTTCTCGAAGGATGTTCCGTAGTTTGGCAAGTCCAAGTTATGGTGCCATAACACTGAATCAGGTGAATTTGGAAATCTGGGGTCGTTTTTTAGTCCTTCAAAAGAGTTAACGTCATACCATATTTCTGTTTTTACTCGGCCGGGTACTGAAGAAACAGAAATAGAAAGATAAAGGTATGATTTTTATTTTCACTGGATAAAAACAAATGGAAAGAATTTGCATTAAATCTGACATTATCAATTTGATCTCCTACTCTGGGATATCATATCTTCACAACAGCTGTTGAAAATTTCTTAACGTGGCTTATTAAGAATCAAGCTGAACTATTCAAATGAAAAACTAAAACTTAGTGGGATATCCAGAGGATCTAGACTATCAGTGGCGGATCTGGAGGTATGTCGAAATTTGTGTAGGAGAGCATTAACATAATTTGTGAATTCAATTTATATTACCAATGGGATTATTTGAACGCTTTTCTTTTATGGTTAGATTGCTAACACTCTCCTACACGAATTTCGACATACCTCTAGATCCGCCACTGACTATTCTCTAGATGTACTGCTGAACAATTATTAGACATGAAATTCATGTGTGAGAGGTTTTCTACCAAATCAAAAGCAGTTAGGGTTATTGCTATTAAGGGTTAATTGCTGGTGATATGTGATGCAATTAGGAAGCTTAACAAATCTGCACCGGTTGACTTACCGTGATGCTCCAGCGTATGCATCGAATTGACAGCGCCACATCCAGTATGGTGAAGTAGAGAATTTCCTGCAGTGAGCCATCCATTGAGTGGATGAATACAGCGATCCCCATAATACAAATACTTTCCTAAGAGGCGGAAAGAAATAAATGATTCAAGTTATCTGAAGTCATTACGTTGCATTATGTTGCTTATGTTGTCTTACCGAACATAAGCAACCATTTAAATTTAGTTGATACTTCTGGGCAGGTTCCTAAGACAATCGGTTCACCATTTCCTCGCCGACCGTGTATTGTACAGACCCTTTTGTTCGAGCAAACGTGTAGCAAATCTCCTGTTTCTGCGTTGAATTTGAAGTCATAGACAGGATCATTGTTGCACACATCATCTAGCAAAATTTTCGTTCCATCAACCGATCCGCAACCGTCCGCTGGTTTCCAACACAAGCTGCCAAGATTGATGTGTCCACCTGGGAATATAATTAAACAGTTAAAATCGGCAAGACCGCGAGACAAAAACACCGGATTTACTGGTAGCACTTGGGAAAGAGCTAACAAAGTCAGCTGCAAAAACACTTAGCATGTTTAGGAAAGTAAGTTTGATAGATCCTACTGCGTACAATCTAGCAACAATGACGTTTGAGACTATCTTCTACTGCTTTCTGTCTTGCACATAACACTGTCTTTTGTTCTATATCAAACTGAACATTTGGTGTGTTTCTAAGCAAGCCTTATCAAATAGATTTAATTTTACTTCAATTCTTCCAAAAGGATTCTAATCAATTTAGAATAGTTGGGGTCTCGCGGAACGCTCTGTTAAAATGAGGGCTTGTTTAAACCGGCTGGCTTATTTTCGGAGTTTTTTTAAACAAAACCGGATAAGAAATAACTTTTGTGCACACGCGAAACTCTTTTCAGTTTTCAAAGATCCTGATTATGTATCCCCATGTCAATACTTCAACTAGCTGTGTGTTATTGTGAACATCAGTTTCATTCAGACGTTTTCAGTTTTCATTTGAAAGTGATAAATGACATTATATGATATTAATATCATATTAATACGTTAAAAAACACTTATAAAAGTATTTGAACAAATGAGGCTAACCCGGAGCCTTACCTTCGCTAACCCAAACACATTTGCTACTGTTTATATCGCAAAAATCTGATGGTAACAACTTGTTAAACGAACATATTGTATCTGATTGCATTCTAGCAGTTTAGTGATGCGTTCTTAAATGGTCCCTGTTTAACAAAGATAACGGTCTGTTTTGGCTTTGTGTTGCCTTATGGGAGCAATAAAACATTCTACCATAATATACTTACTGCCAGAGTAGCAGTCACACACATCCCCTTCTTCTTCGATATGAATGCATGGACACGACCCACATGGCTTACTGCAGATGATTTTATACTGGAATAATAAGTATACACATTATCAAATTGGGAATCATCGTCAATCTATCTTTTCAAAGAATAGATCTTAAAATTCGTTAAATTTATCAATTAAACCATTTGAATATCTCAAGTTAACCTCCAAAATTTTTGGTACTAATTATTGTATGAAAGATTTGACCAATACAAAAATAGATCTCCATGACTTCAATCGAAAATCAATAAGAAAACGCTTTTGATATGTTAGTCGACTAATAATATCATATAAAAAAATTGTTTTTTTTTACTTAAACTTGTATCATCACGGTGTCTACCTTCATGTAAGATATCGAATAACCGTGGTAGAAAACAGAGATTTTATACATGTGTATAAACACACACTTTACCTTAAAGGCCAGTTTCCAGTTCATTTCCTTATTCGTTGTGACTGAACAAACTACAGTTTAGATAAGCTTAGTAGCTTGAGTGATTTGAAATGGTAGGCAAATTAAATTGCTTCCGCCGATCATAACCCAGCTCATATGCCAGTTCATATGAACCGGAAACTTGATGAACGCAACATCAAAGGCAGAACACAAAGTGATGAGACATTTGCATGGGTGACCTTATAAAATTTTGTCTCGGTTAACTTCCTCCAACAGACTTGGAATTAAACATTTTTAGCACTTTTCTTTTGTGTAAAGCTCATAAAATGTTCATCTTAACTGCTTGCTGTAAAAAGGTCTCGTTAGCCGCTATAACTGGGTTTTCAACAAAAATAATATATGAGGTGATTTAGGAACAGCGGAAATCTGGGATTTCACCGAGAGGTGCCAAGGCCGCACACGAAATGTACGCCAGGTAAAGCAGTCGTGTTTTTTAGCTGTTTTGTTAAGTTGCATTCTGTTTCAGTAAATTGGCGTGTATCAAGAAATAACGAAAGTCTCCATTACAACCGCTAGCTTATCTGACATTTTCTCTTCAAACTTTTTCGTCAAAAAACAAAGCGTTTCTTGATATTCGTTTGGCGCATAATAATATTAGTTAAAAATAATCTTTCCATCGTTTCTTAAAAAGTTTGGGCAACTGTTATCTTTGAATTGTTTGAAGGCAAATCTTAATATATCGTGACTCAGAAAAACTTTCATTTTCTACATTTGCTAAATTGTTCTGAAAAAATATATTTGAAAAATCTTGAAAAAATCTTGTACCTTGGTGCGCCTTACCTACCCTAGGAATTGCCCAAGCTAACAAAACAAATTTCTTAAAGGTTGTGAGGTATAGGTCACTGGAGAGGACGTTGTTATTCTTATCAAACTCAAAAATTGATAACCACATCATAAAATTTTCATAAGGTGTTTAACATATGTATGTACGCACACAATATGTACTCATGGTACTTTATAAACACAAAACCAAGTTTGTATGAATATGCTATTCAAAACTAACCAAATGAATAAAGTTTACGTGAATTACAAATTATGAAGTCCTTTTGCATGACGCCATTATATCAGGTATGGAGTGTTGAAAGGGAACATTTATCATAGTTATTTGATCTCCTTAATGCATCACATAGCTACCGCAATGAAGCGAGAAAAACCATCATTTAAAATGTTTCAATGACATTCAAGAATTTCATAAATAAAATTGATATTTTCACAGCAATTTAGAACAGGGTTAAAACCACCCAAAGCCAATTATTAATAGCATTGCATTGTGGTTGATTTTCAATGTATTTAAGAGATATCTTATAACACAATGTCATTAATATCAACCAGTGCCCTTTGGACTAATTTGGTTAGAAAGCTCTGCGAAGGAGTACGTTTCTATATAAATGCACACACTATTTCTATGAAAATGCTCTTTGTTGCAGTGACTTTATGACTTTTCTGTCAGAAATCTCATAATAGTACTGTTTATCTATTGGTTCAATTATATTACCGTTACCACATTCTGCCTTCTGTCGATTAAGTATTGAAGAAGCCTCTATGTGACTCCCATGGATATCTACAAATAGCCACTGAATGACAATACAAAGTGTACATCGTAACCTATACATAATATCTCGAGTCATCTCATAGGGCAAAATAGTGTCACCGAAACGTCGAGAATTTTTTACTGAAAGAACGTGCATACTTCTGTAGAGATGTACTACTTTGCAATGATTTTTCAGAAAAAGTTGGGATATGTTATGTCACTAATTGCGCGTTTTAAACCAGAGTGAGATATACCGAATAAATTGCTTTGTAGTTTGGTTAAAATATCTCAAATAACTTCTTCACATATTTGCGAGTTAAAAACAATAAAATCTATAAACCTTTGTCAAAATGATGATGAAAAAATATTCTTAATATTTCAAACACAGACCTTTAGACACGATAATTTGGTCACAATGCTGCGTTACAACAAAAATTCGAGAAGGGTCTATTTACTTTCCCTTACTGTTACTTCTTATCGAAACTGCATAGCGATACTCACCAAAGGTTTGCGTCTCCATACTTCATTGGTTAGGGTGAAACCAGTATCGTAATAGGCATATCCCTCTTTATTGACAAACTTGTCAGATTCTGATTTACTGTTTCGGTCGACATCAAGAAGTGAACAATTCTGTAAGTGGTTGTTGACGTAGAAAGACTGACAGGTCGGATTTGAAAGACACTGCCTTGCACAACAAGATGATTCACAGTTGATATGATTTGCAATCGCTGTCTTATTTAGTATTCGATTATTCACGATTCTCCGAAACAGCGCCCTCTTTTCCTTTTCATTTCTCGTTATTCCATACTCAGGCATTTTGATTCCGTTGGCATTTTGAATCCATAGTAGCGACACAAAAGCTGCCAAAACCTTCATTTTAATCTCTATACAACTATCTAATATTACAACATAGAACTACAGAAACATTTTCTGATGTTATCTATTTAGTGTATAAATTTATTTTGAAAAAAAAATTGTGAATTGTGTACTGAAGAAGTATCAATATGACTATTATTTTGGCTTTCCACAAATAGCGATTGATATGATTTAGAATAACTCTCTATACAAAGCCTATGGCAACCTGTAAGTTATGTTGAATTAGCTATATGAATTTGTTTTTATTGCGTATCGAATATAGACCTTTACAATTCTATACGACACTTTTGAACTTTACAAGTTTCGCCTCTTTTCAACCCTGAAGATAACGATGTTTCCTTCGCATGATAAAAACACAAGTTTCAAAATGACCGCTTACCATGTATAAATGTTCGGAACACGAAATGCCTATATGGAATATATGTTTAAACCAGCGTGTTCCTTCTCCTTTTTCTCCGTTCCATTAGAGATACCAAGTCTAAAAAGTACTTCAATGAGGAAGAAATGAATTCCATACATATAGTCATATAGAAACACAAGAATCGATAAATGACCCAGATATTTGTATTAAGAGACCCCCTCAACTTATTATCAGATGGTTTTCCCGCAAACTAGAAGCCTTCAGTCTTTAACAATTTCCGTTAGAACCCTTCATGTCATACATTCTGCGTGGCTTATAAATTAATTAAAGAAACGAGTTTTTTTTAGCTTGATTGACAGTATGGAATTGCATTTTTTTTAATCTACAGACACTGTGGATTCGATCTATGTTCCTAATTAAGAGAACTAGTGGATGGTATCTTTAAATGAGACAGCTGCAACGTGTCTTCAGTCACTGCTATTTGATGAAAAGTATACATGCTATTAAAATCGATTTTCCACAAACAAAGACTTACATAAATGAGACCTAGGTTTGTTAAAGATGTCGCCATAGCGGTGGATATTCCCTGTAGGTAGTCTCTATAAAGTCCAAACCCGCATTCAAAACAACGTTGTTGTGTAATTGATTCAGAATTCGGTACGCACGATGGTTCCAGCGGGCGCAATTTCAAGGGTGAAAGATGTTTGGAGGAATCATCCAGGGGGTACAATTTTGCAGGCGGGAATCACCATGACAGGATTTACTTCATACGTTGAGAAGATGATTTTGCAAAGATTTCGCTTTCTGTTCGGGAGATTGTTGGTTAAATCCATGACAGAGTCATGCCAGTGACTATAAATGTATGAATACTTCCTCTCTGCTTAGCACTCAGCAAGAAACTAGAAAGTCTTGGTTGGTTGTGTTGTTGGACGTGTCCTGTCATTACATCTTTAGTTGCCCAACTGGTGAATCAAGAACCTACTTCCCCTTCCCCTTACCGTAAACGCTCTAATAAGCGCCCTGGGCGCTTATTTAATTTTTGAGATATTAGGGTGGGCGCTTATTAGAGAGGTGCGCTTATTAGAGAGGGGGCGCTTATTTGAAAACTACACGTTTGATGTTCTAGAATATTTTTGTTTCGCATAAAAGTTCGTTAATCAATCGTTACAAAATCATCTTCATCCAAGTCATCGTCAAGTAGGTTGAAGTCGACATTGGCTTCTTCAACGTCGGAATCGGTTGGTGAGAATGAGTCATCGTGAAGCTCGTCATTGAATAACAGGCTTGTTTGATTCTTCAACGTATCTCTCCCAATGGAGCAGGGTTGGTTTTCTTTAAGGCAACGAATCAATCCATCCTCACTTCCGTCTGTTTTGATGTTGAGAGCACAGCCTTTAAAAGAAGCAATGATCTGTTCCTTTGTGATTTTTTGCCAGGCGTCTATGATCCATGTAACTACCAGCTTCCTTGGAGCAGGTTTCATATTTCCGGATTCGGTAAATTGATGAACCCCATTTGCGAGCCATTCGTCGTAAAACTCTGTGATGAAGTTTTTAAATGGCTTATTCCAATAGACATCTGGAGCTTGGATGTATTTGGTGCAACCACCCGGAATCAACGCACTGTCAACTTTGATTTCTTTAAGCCTTTTCTTCACTGACTCATTCATGTGTGCCTCAAACGTGTCCCAAGCTAATAGACGCTTGCCAAACGAAAATGCTCCCACAACTTTGTTACACCAGACGAGTGTTAGATCCTCATTCATCCAACCATTTACCGATGATCTTACTTCACACTTAGATTTGAATTCAATGTCGAGGTTACGGGATTCGCGCTTTGCTCCTGCAAACACGATAAAAGGTTTAAGTTTTGTGCCATCTGCCTTAGCTGTTAAACAGACACTGACACGGACTTTCTCATTGCCAGTAGACTTGAGAACAACATCCTTTGAACCTTTCCGATTAACTGTCGTATTTCCAACCATGTCGGCCCACACAGGAGTCTCGTCCATTGCTAAAATACCATCAGCATTGAATTCTTGTGATCGAATCAATCTTCTTACATGCATTATATACGCTACAAGCTTATTGATTAATTGAGCAGGGTCCTTTTGTGCTGAAAACAATGAAAGTGATATTGAGTAATGTAATAATATTTTAATCAGGGTATTCACCCTCGTTCTAAAGGGTGATTTTTCTTTATAGCAGCACCGCTATGTAACCAGAAAGCAGCCGTAGAAGAGCCCGTAGCCCCAAATAATTTTGATTTTTTTTCGAATTTCAATGAACGTAATTTATGAAATGAAAAAGATCATCATAAAAAACTCACCTATTAGAAAGGTTGTTTCTTTTCATAAATTTTTGTAACCATCCTTCACTTGCAACAAACGCATCCCTCAAAGCTGTGTTTTCTTCATTTGTTTTATCGTGAATAGCTTTCGCTTTTATCATGATTAGCTTACGACACACCAGCAGCATTTTTGCTCTGCGCTCAAATATCCACCTCAAAATTTCTTCTTCCAATTCTGCACTTCGTATTTTACGGCCCCCACCATCGACACGCTTACGATTTAAATTTGTTGCACATATTTTATCTTTCTTGGACAACCACTCTCGTACTCTTTTACGATCAACTTTGAATTTTTCAGCACTTTTTTTTATCGAAGTCTCTTGGGCGTATTTGATAACCTGCTTCTTAAAGTTCATTGTGTATGCTTTTATTTTTCCTCCCTTGTGGGAAGTTGCTTGGTTTTCGTCCTCCATTATGCAGTACACAAAAATCGTTTGCAAAACATTTGATACAAATTTCATTGCCTGTTTCGAATCACGTTATTCGAATGTAAGTGAATTCGAATATTCTAGTTTCATTTGGTGAATCTAATAACACTTTTCAAAATCATATTCAAGAAACATAAGATGGCTCGAATTCAACAAGTGGATAAGTTTAGAGTCATGCACAGAATCAAATTTAGAAGTCTTATAAGAGGACATCATGTGTATAAAACTACATGGAACCCGTACCTTCAAGAAGAACTTGATGCAAACCATGACAAAAGAGGAGAAGCGTTAGAATACGATAGACATGCCATAGGAATTTACAAAACTACCGAAAATAAAGAGAAAGAGCTGGTTGGACACGTACCAATTGAACTTTCTAGCCTTCTTTATCATTTTCTTAACAACAGCAAGGAAAATTTTATCAAAGTAACCGTGATAGGCAAACGGAAACGTGAAGTAGGGCTTGTTGTACCAGCAAAATTCGAATGTTTTACAAACTGTAAACGGACGGCAGTCGTACTGGATGAAGAAATGTCAAAAAGAAAGAAGAAATTTGTTACCTTAGAGCTATTTCATCAAAGAAAAAAGTTTATCATAGGAAATTTCCTTCTTCTTTGAACTTTACTTAATATGATTTTGAAATACAGTTATTTAATCAGCTTTTAAGCGCTTTTATTTTTTTACCCGCTTCTTGGTAGCGTATAGATATAAATTCTAATAAGCGCCCCCTGTATAGTAAAAGATTTCTAATAAACGCCCCCTGCCACGTAGAGGGCGCTTATTAGAGAGTGGGCGCTTATTCAATTTTTGGGATTTTAAGGTGGGCGCTTATTAGAGAGGGGCGCTTATTAGAGAGTGGGAGCTTATTAGAGCGTTTACGGTACTTATAAAAGTACCTTGAGGGAGTGAAGAGGGCATCCTGGGTAAACAATCTAAAACAATAATAATACAATCTTCCGACAAAAAAGTTGCAAAGTATTAAAAAATTGAGACAATTGATTTAGCTATATTTCAGTCGTCTGCTGGTGGCATTTTCATATTTTCAACGAGAAACGAGTGTCACATAGCGGACAAGCTCAAAATACACAGACTATACATTGTACCAAATGCCATGCATCCTTGTATATCGATCATCTTACAGATTACGCCATTTTCAGCATTCTCAACAGAGTAGCGTGGAAAGTACCTCCAGTAATTGCAATACACAATTTTCACGCTATTTGCCGAAATGCTTCAGGAAATAATCTGAACATTATGAGAAACAAAGGCTTAAATTTGTCAAAATTGCATACATTTCTTATAATTTGAATCAGTGACTGTAATTTCTTTTCTCTACTTTTGGCAACTTTTTCGTAACATGAAAAATGTTGAGAATTAAGCGGATAACAGGTTAAGAAATTTTAAATATCCACAGGACATCATTTATTATTCTTTTTGTTGATTAAAACATTTGCCAGTATCAAGATATCAAACAAAGAAACAAGTTTTAAAAAGAAGCAGAAGCTTGTAACATAACACTGATGGTGTTGATGATGTTCTTATTTTTGCTTCGCTTCATCTTATTGATTCATCACAATGTTTTCCCCTCTGGCAAAGCAATAATCTTTAAATCATTTTGCATCACTATATTGATTTCCTTAACAAACAGTACGACGTTGCAGACTGTGGTTTTTCTGAATGTCAGCAAAAACATTTCAGAACAAATAAGGATGGAATGGAAGCGCATTGGAAAAAGGCAAATTTTCATTGACCAAGATTTAGTAATAACACCTCTCATTCATGTAAGTTTTCTTCAGTGATTTTTATTTGCATCTACCACAGCAGACACACAATGTTACCACAAGGTTTGGGAGTTACGTTAACATCAGTATCCAGTATCCATTACTTTTTTTTTTCTTTACAAAAAATTTTCAAAACAACAAAACTAGCATGAACATAGAACTAAAAGTTACTCCTTCAAGTTACGAAAATTGACATGGCATGAGCACAGGTCCTAACAGAAGAAACGAAAAAGGAAAGAACGTATAAAATAAAGTGCTGACCATCAGAAAAAAACATCAGAATTAGTATTAAGTGGAGTTAGTGAGTCTTTCTTTGGCAGATGACTAATTTCTAGATTTGCACCTATGAAATTGATACCTTGGTGAAGCTTATTTATTTTACAATAATTGAATGTTGTGTAGGTTTTCAAAATTAAAGTTCTTTTTTGATTTAAGTTTTTCCATCAAATCATTGAGGCAGTGTTCAACTGATCCCGATCTGCCTTTTGCTGTGTACTCCGTTTTGATTCCAGTGCAGATATCGTGACATGTTCAAATATATTTCCACTGTATTCCCTTTATTTTTCCTCTGAAGGACCATTCAATCTTGCATCCTTTACCACGCTCTATCTGTTTAAAAATAAACATATTTGCAACCGCAATGGATCACAGATCGTATCATAATGAGTTTTCGTATACGCTCGATATAGTGAACGTTTCAGGGTTTATTATGTGTAGAGTTCGTACTACAGAGATGTTTATGAGGGCTTTTCAAAAGGAAGTCAAGAAGAGCATGTTGAGATGTTCGTCAAATCGGGGTTTTCCAATATTGAGACTTAATGTGTTATTATATATGGCGGAGTGCAGGAAAAGATTTAAAGGGTTGACATTATTATGGAGATAGCATTCAGGAAAACGTCCTCATGACGGGCGTGTGATTTAAGGACACTGGCACAAGCAGAGTGTTACTTACATTAAAATATTAAAACATAACAAAACGCAAGTAGAAGGCTATAATATTGGTGATTTTACCTCTCCCTCGCCATTGAGCCATTGAGGAATGACGTCTGCTATTTTTACTGCCTCTTTGATTCTCTCCTCCAAAAGTTCACCATCATCTATCTATTCACAAAGAAACATATTTATAAGTAATGGATGCCAAAAGGCGACATAATGAATTTTTTTATATACATACATTAAGCGTGTTTTTGCTATAGTGAACCTTTTACGGAAAAATGTTAAATGTTAAACTTCCTTATGATGGGTGGATGATTTAAGAACACTGGCACAAATAGAGTCTTGCATACATTAAAACAAATTCACGTAATTCACGTAATAGTAAGCAATAAAGTTGAAGATTTTACCTCTGCCAAGAAAGCCCTTGATGATACTTTCCATTTTTTCTACAGCTTTGTATACGTTGACAAACGTATTAAGCCATTGTAAAGCTGAGTATGATGAAAAAAACAAAATCGATATTTTCCATGATTTTCTTTAATTCATATGAAACAATACAGATTATTTAATGTGGAACAAGCACTAGTAAGGACATTGTGCCTAGCTGATGTAGCATGTTGCCTGCCAGTATGTTATATAAGCGTCATCACAGATCAGTTGGAAACTCATAAATAAAGCTTTATTTCAGTCATTGAATCCTGCAAGACTTTGCCTGTCACATGTATCAAAAACACTGAAGTACTCACGACCACGTGCCAGAAAAGCTAAAGCGATAACCAATCTTAATGCTTCTTTACACTGCATAGTTTCTAATTAACTTTTCTCGGTAGTAATGATTTCAAAATGATACATCGCTACATACGATGGTTATTTCATTATTTATTTATATATTTTGAAGTATTTTACAATTGGGCTCCTACTGTGGAGCGATGTGTTGTGAATGATCTATTAAATTATTATAAGTATTTAACTAGCTAACTCGACATTTGCAGTTGATGAGTTTATTCCGAAATTTACTGGTCCATTCTAGCATGGAGGTCTACCTCCATGATTCTAGATGGACTTAAAAGCAACTAGGCTTGCAAAAGAGGATGTAATGAAAGAAAGAGGTATATGGAAAGAGGTCATTCCATCTCCGCGCGCATTAGCGCAGGAAATTGTTTGGTTTACAAGTCCTTAAAATATGAACACACAACACGTGAATCGCTTTGAGAACCGATTTCGTTTTTGTTTTGATGCAGTTGTGGAATTGGCTTTGAAGAAGAATTCTAAAATTTACTGTTTATACCTACTGTTGTAAGCCAAATATTATTATATTATTAGGAGAATGTTAAAGAGAGGAATTATTTGCTAAATATGCTTGAGGAAGAAGAAAATGAAGGTTTAATCAAAAGTAAAACTCGGCTATCAGGGGCGGATTTAGGATTTTTTTTGACTGGTGCAATTGTCAACTTGACCGAATAAGTCAATTTGTTTTCAGGGGCGTCCAGCGATTTGGAGCCACCCAAGTAGTCTTTAGCCCTTTGTGCAGTAATATGGGCTGTAACAGACCCAAACACAACCATTTATTCCCATGTGGTTATATGGTACATTGACAATGCAACTGAGGGAAGAGAAACAGTAAAAATAAAATATCCAGAAGGTCGAAATTTTGGAATTGCAAACATAAAATCAAAACTGGGATTAACCAAAGCATTAACAACTAAATTAAATTTTTAAATTTCAAATATATTATTATGAAATATCAAACATGACTACAAATGCTTCAATAACAAGTAATTGACCAGGAGACCAAAAAATCTTCACAGGTGCTGGCTGCCTGTCAACCATTTGAACATTACAGAGCTTTTTATTTCTGAATAAATACATGTGCAAAAAACAACATATAACCTAACAATGAGACACAATATTTTGTCCATTATGTATGCAATACATTTAGATATTCTGTAGTCTCCATAATAAAAACTAATGATTACCAACAGACACCTGAAAAAAGGGTGGGAGAACTGTTTGTCTGAATTGTGACGAAAAGATAAAATGAATATAAAGAACAAAAATGATAATAATATAATACTTAAACATATAAACTATTATGAAGGTTGTGAGAAATATAAGCAAGTAGCTGTCTATTAGGAAATTTGTTTGTTTGGGAGTTTGTTTGCAATTTTGATGTTTGCCATGTTTTTATTGATCTAAAAATGGTTCCCACTGCTGACATTAATCCTTAGTATGATTCATTATCTATTATGTAAGTTACGCAAAAAGAAGCTAAAGGATCTAAGGTACTCCTACGTTGAGGATTTTTGGTTTTAAAAGTCATCACCACAATAATAGTATACACTTAAGAAAAGAAAGTTTGTTACTTGTATATATATACAATTAATGTTTTGAATGGCTAGTTTCCATAACCTTTACAGTTAGGTAAAGATGTCAAAATTGTAAAGAAGCTGAAAAATCATTACATAAAATTGAAATTATATATATCATGTTATAACCAATTTAAAAAAAGAAAACAAACTATAAAAAGATCTGTTTACAAACAACTCACCTTCATACGTCGAAGATTTCAAAATAAAATTCATAACCTATCCTTTATGGTTTTTGAAAGAGTAGTTTTATGTTATACAAGTCAAAAGGTAGTGCAGCGATAAAAAGTTACAAAGCAGCAGATCTAGAAAAAACTGTCTAAAAACTAATTTAACACTTTTCTTCTCTCAATAAAGGATTGAAGCTGTGAACTTTAGGGCAAAGGCGAAAGTTCATCATTATTAAAAGCCAGGCTGAAGACTCATTTTTATTTTATAGACATCATGATTTGATAATGTAGAGCCCAACAATTGAATATAGATACACACACAGTCATTATAATGGAAACCCTTTATGGGAGAACAGTCAGTTATGTTAATTCAAAGAGTATATAACAAAAGCTGCAAGTAAAAACATGATGTCGTATATATATACAACAAGAAGTTCAGGAAACGAATTACGTAACAGTGTTTTAATTCTTAGCAGAGGATAGAGCTGAGATTCATAATAAAGGTGAAGGAATCTGGTCAAGTGTGCTGGCTTCCTGGATAGTAGGTTAATCTGATAACAGAAACATAATTTACTATGGGTGAATTCCATGATCACATATCTTGTTTTAATATACTCTGTATATAATAATATGTCTGTTTTATTTTGTAAAAATTAGGCCGATGGAAATTTTAAATTAGTTTCGCATCGCTTATCTCTTGAAAATGCCATGCTACATTTTTTCATTATTATATATTTCCCCGTAGGGCGAAATATATGTTAAAACCGGCATTTCCTTCTCCTCCTTCTCCTTCTTTTCGTTCACTTTTATAGTCGCAGTTCAGTATTGAATTCTGGCCTAGCTAAGGTAGATAAGATTAGAGGCTAGTCTTCAGTAAAGTGGTACGCCATCTTTTCAGTCGGTCCTTTTCAGTCAGTGGTGTCAGTGCAGATGGGATTTTGAAGATGTTTTCTAGCTTTAATGATTCAATAGATGAAACGTTAAGTGATGGAAATAAATCGTTTTATTTCTTAAAAAGTTGTAAAAACTATTGAATTAACGTGTAAAAAACAAACAAACAAAAAAACCAACATTGGTATGTTTTGTTTTTGTGTTGATAACAATAATGTGTTATGATGATGATATTGGTAATTAAATGCTTGGAACAACAAACCATTGAAGCTTTGATTCCAGTGCAAAGGTGAAAATTCATTCTCAATAACCAAGCTGAAGATTTATTTAGTATGATCCTGATGTAATGTATATATAGCCCAACTGAACCTGGAAAGCACAATGATGTACAGCATGATGGAATCCCTTTTCACATGGAGATCAACCACCAGTTCAACCAGTTACGTTAATTCAAAAACAGCAAGTAAATATGTGATGTCGTATATACAATATAAAGTTCAGAAAACCATTTGCGTATATATTTTAATACACTTTGGATTGAGACACATAATAACTTGAGAGAATCTGATGGAGAGCGCGTACTTGGATAGTTATTTAATCCAACAACAGAAACATAGTTTATTATGGATGAAGTTTATGGTCATGTATACTGTTTTGATGCTTATCATATTTTATTTTTCAAAATGTAATATATATATATATATAATATTTATAAATACTGACAATTTTTCTTACGAACAACAAACGTAAATCAAAACACAATAATCCAACATGATAGACAGTCTGTAAATTAAATCAAGTCAGAACGCAAACTTCTGTTTTCAGCTATGTAGTGGTTTGGTTATGGATGTGTATTTTCACTATGAAAATCTGTTGTTCGTTTCCATTTTGGATTTATGAAGGTCATTTTTATCACATAATAAACAATGAGTGTGAACACATTTTTTTGAACAGAGATGTTTATTCTCTCTGATACTTGAATTTGGTTTTATAAATTGTTATTTTAAGCCCATCTCTTTTTTGAAAATAACTCTTTGGTCCTAATTTGAAATGCCACGTATATTTGTGTTAGTAAAAATTTTGATTGCTTATGATTATTAGTTATTTGCTTATATACCCCAAGGTATTTTACTATAATGTTTATACATAATAATAAACAGAATTACGAGAAGTTTCATTATTGAGAATTTTATCTACATTTTACTTACAATTCCACTGTAACTATTAAGATTAGGTTTAACATTTTTTTTTTCTTTTGTACAGTAAAACCACCTGTATACAAATTTGATAATATGTTGTAAGATTTTATCTGAGTTACAAAAAACAAATGTTATATGTTTTACATTCTTTACGGTATAAAGGATGCAAAGCTTCTGCAACAATAAAGATCATACATTTTGTTATGATGAAATTATTTTACACATTGATGATGTAATGCAGTTGTTTAATGGGAAATAGTTGTCACATTTAGGTCATATAACTTTTAGCTAAGTGCCCGTATAGTAACCTCTCACTTTTTAACTCTTTAGCAAAAATTATATAATAAACCTTATCATTTGACCATGAATTTGACCATCAAATGACCATCTTCATTTATTAAATTCAATTCCACCCTGATTAGTAAGGACAGCATTTTTATCTGTATCAGGTGGATGGTAGTTATAGTGTAATTGTTTTATCAAATATTTTTCTCATGGTTATCAATTTACACACAATAATTGCCAAAAATTTTGCAACTTTGGGGAAATATATAGTCGCATTTTTGCGAATCTTGTTCATTATTCATTAACTAGTATCCCGGGTAAAAACTTTTTACCGAACTTAACTTCGAAAACATTAGGTCAAATCCACCATTCCCGTGTACGTACCCCATGACGAAAAAATAAATCATAGAATCGCAACTCAAAAACATCCCAGGCGGCGTCGCTCGCCACCCTTGTTCAGTATGCATTGTGTCGCAGAATTTAACTCTTGCAAAAGTTTCTTTTCAGGCATTAATTTTTTAATTCATTTCTTACATTCAGAAAATTTAAAACAGAAACAAATAGCAACATGGCTCAGAATATATATTCATACGCAGAAGAGAAGTAACTTTAATGTAAAAAAACGCAATATATAACTCAGAACCGTTTACCCAGACATACAAAACCAAACATTGAATAATATTACAAAAATGATACCTTCCAACTTTTTCTTTTGTTCAAAAGTTACTACTGGACTGCAACCATTAATGAATTTTTGAAATGATATATTTAGTTCTTCCCAAAACCATCAACATCATGATTAAAACCATGAGTTTCATTTCTTTGTGCTTTTTTAATTATTGCCTAAAAGAATAATATTTCAATTGTAATACCGAAAATAAAAAAAACAAAACAAAAAACAGGAAATTCAAGTATGCATTTATCCTAAAAACAATAACTAAGAACAAAAATTTACACAGAAGATAAAAAGTCACAAATAAAATCATACAGCCAAAGTTATATACCTAGGCATAGTACGTAAACGATTACCATAACACAAAATATGCATAAACGCGATAAAATATAAACTTAAGAAAAATACAGCCAACAACGCTTATTTTTGGTAGGATAGTTTCATTGCACAGTCATTTAAATTACATAATCCATTCTTCTTTTAAGTAACCCTCTCAACATTATAACCCATCATGTGCTTCATTTCTACTTAACAGATGAAAACATTCAAAAAACATATACAAAAAACCTAATCATGCTATGACAAAATCTAAAGAAAAACAAAACAAAGTAAAAGAAACTTTAAAAATATATTAACCTTAAAAATAATAATTAAAAACACAAACGTAATGGCAGAATTAGTATAGCTGAAAAATTTTTAACATATGAAAACATTCTTGGAGCCATTTTTTATTTCCAGTTCAAAGCTCCTCCTCTGCGCTGGAAAATTCAAAACACAACAGTAAACATCCCTCTTATCCTTTATTTATCCACTAATACTAACTGTGTTTTAACTAAATAGATACTATTTTAACTTTACCTTTCAATACCAATTCACATCATCGCCCATGATAGTAAACAACAATATTGATCATGCTCTGCTGCCATTATCAAACACTTCTAAACTCTTTTACTTTCTATATTTCATACCTGTAAACAAATTAATAACACTCGATTAACTTTCCAGCATACTTTCCTATTGTAAACATACACTTTCTATTTGTTTTCTACTGCTATTTCACTACCATTTTTATACAGTGAAAGACATAAAAATGCTTTCTTCGTAACTTCATAACTGTGGAGCCATTTTGAAATAAATAAAATAAGGAACAGTTCGTTACCAAAACAAATCAGTAACTGCTCGTGTAGGACCTGCATCTTTATGATCTGATCGTTTTAACTCTGTTTTTATTCTCTTTTAACGCTGTATTTATTAAATCCGTTTGGCTCATGTACTTATATCTTTTCCAAACAATTTTCCACCGAAAAAAAGTAAAACCATTTTCACCAATGTAAATAAACATCATCCTTTCTTCAACTTCATCTACACTACTTCTGTACTGCTGCACTCCCATAACTATTTGATAACTATAAAAAGAAATTCGTAAAATCAGCACGACTTTCTTCCACTCGTTCTTCGTTTGGTTTTCATCTGAAAAAACCTATATAAAAAAAAACAAACATCTGTTCAAAAACTCACATACGTACGCATGTGTGCTACCTGCTAACTAATCACTTACACACATGCTGCTGCCTGTTCTTTTATTAATCGTTCGATCTTTCTGCAGCTTATCTTTTAAAAACTTCGGTGCACTTCTTCTGTATATCTAAATATGATTTTTCATTGTAAACAAATAACTAACTCACTTGCTACCCGTGCTGTTTTATTAATAAGAGTAAAAGTTTAGCAAAACGTTTTATAATATTAACAATACCTTCGTGCATACAAACCTGTGTTTCTTCGTCAGTTCTTTCGTCGATTTGCTGCCTGAAACAATCAAATTTAAATTAAAATATTCGTATACAAAAAGAAACACGTCTTCTTCGCGAAGTTTCTTGCTCAGGAAATGATCGTTGACAAATTTCGAACAATTAACATTGCATTGCTCGCACTCCTCCAAAGACGTTTTTCGGTTGATTTCCACTGCGCAAACCAAAAATAACAAAACGGAGGAGCATATACTAATCGCGGAAAATCAAAAAAAGTGTCTGTCGCCTTGACGTGGTTTTACGACAAAAAGGGAAAAAATAAGAAGGATTTGACCGTGAAAAAAAAGAAAAAATATCACTCTCTAAAATAAAAGTGGTATGCACAATCGCGGATTATTATAATAAGACTAGTATCCCGGTTAAAAACTTTTTACCGAACTTAACTTCGAAAACATTAGGTCAAATCCACCATTCCCGTGTACGTACCCCATGACGAAAAAATAAATCATAGAATCGCAACTCAAAAACATCCCAGGCGGCATCGCTTGCCACCCTTGTTCAGTATGCGTTGTGTCGCAGAATTTAACTCTTGCAAAAGTTTCTTTTCAGGCATTAATTTTTTAATTCATTTCTTACATTCAGCACATTTAAAACAGAAACAAATAGCAACATGGCTCACAATATATATTCATACGCAGAAGAGAAGTAACTTTAATGTAAAAAAACGCAATATATAACTCAGAACCGTTTACCCAGACAAACAAAACCAAACATTGAATAATATTACAAAAATGATACCTTCCAACTTTTTCTTTTGTTCAAAAGTTACTACTGGACTGCAACCATTAATGAATTTTTGAAATGATATATTTAGTTCTTCCCAAAACCATCAACATCATGATTAAAACCATGAGTTTCATTTCTTTGTGCTTTTTTATTATTGCCTAAAAGAATAATATTTCAATTGTAATACCGAAAATAAAAAAAACAAAACAAAAAACAGGAAATTCAAGTATGCATTTATCCTAAAAACAATAACTAAGAACAAAAATTTACACAGAAGATAAAAATCATACAGCCAAAGTTATATACCTAGGCATAGTACGTAAACGATTACCATAACACAAAATATGCATAAACGCGATAAAATATAAACTTAAGAAAAATACAGCCAACAACGCTTATTTTTTGTAGGATAGTTTCATTGCACAGTCATTTAAATTACATAATCCATTCTTCTCTTAAGTAACCCTCTCAACATTATAACCCATCATGTGCTTCATTTCTACTTAACAGATGAAAACATTCAAAAAACATATACAAAAAACCTAATCATACTATGAGGAAATCTAAAGAAAAACAAAACAAAGTAAAAGAAACTTTGAAAATATATTAACCTTAAAAATAACAATTAAAAACACAAACGTAATGACAGAATTAGTATAGCTGAAAATTTTTTAACATATGAAAACATTCGTGGAGCCATTTTTTATTTCCAGTTCAAAACTCCTCCTCTGCGCTGGAAAATTCAAAACACAACAGTAAACATCCCTCTTATCCTTTATTTATCCACTAATACTAACTGTGTTTTAACTAAATAGATACTATTTTAACTTTACCTTTCAATACCAATTCACATCATCATGATAGTAAACAACAATATTGATCATGTTCTGTAGCCATTATCAAACACTTCTAAACTCTTTTACTTTCTATATTTCATACCTGTAAACAAATTAATAACACTCGATTAACTTTCCAGCATACTTTCCTATTGTAAACATAAACTTTCTATTTGTTTTCTACTGCAATTTCACTACCATTTTTATACAGTGAAAGACATAAAAATGCTTTCTTCGTAACTTCATAACTGTGGAGCCATTTTGAAATAAATAAAATAAGGAACAGTTCGTTACCAAAACTAATCAGTAACTGCTCGTGTAGGACCTGCATCTTTATGATCTGATCGTTTTAACTCTGTTTTTATTCTCTTTTAACGCTGTATTTATTAAATCCGTTTGACTCATGTACTTACGTATATTACTTTATATCTCTTCCAAACAATCTTCCACCGAAAAAAAGTAAAACCATTTTCACCAATGTCAACTTCATCTACACTACTTCTGTACTGCTGCACTCCCATAACTATTTGATAATTATAAAAAGAAATTCGTAAAATCAGCACGACTTTCTTCCACTCGTTCTTCGTTTGGTTTTCATCTGAAAAAACCTATATATAAAAAAAAACAAACATCTGCTCAAAAACTCACCTACGCATGTGTGCTACCTGCTAACTAATCACTTACACACATGCTGCTGCCTGTTCTTTTATTAATCGTTCGATCTTTCTGCAGCTTCACTGCACTTCTTCTGTATATCTAAATATGATTTTTCATTGTAAACAAATAACTAACTCACTTGCTGCCCGTGTTGTTTTATTAATAAGAGCAAAAGTTTAGCAATAAACACGATAATAAAACGTTTTATAATAATAACAATACCTTCGTGCATACAAACCTGTGTTTCTTCGTCAGTTCTTTCGTCGATTTGCTGCCTAAAACAATCAAATTTAAATTAAAATATTCGTATACAAAAAGAAACACATCTTCTTCGCGAAGTTTCTTGCTCACGAAATGATCGTTGACAAATTTCGAACGATTAACATTGCATTGCTCGCAATCCTCCAAAGACGTTTTTCGGCTGATTTCCACTGCGCAAACCAAAAATAACAAAACGGAGGAGCATATACTAATCGCGGAAAATCAAAAAAAGTGTTCTCGCGTCTTCGTGGTTTTACGACGAAAAGGGAAAAAATAAGAAGGATTTGACCGTGAAAAAAAAACAAATATGTCACTCTCTAAAATAAAAGTGGGATGCACAATCGCGGATTATTATAATAAGATTTTGTTCTGGGCGATACATAGCCGGAGAACACATCAAATACACCATTTTGCATTATTGTAATCACCGAGATCCTGCCGGTCGGAGAATCGGTACTAATATAAAATTTTCATCGGCCTATACTGTCAATTTTCCTAACTATGAACAACCTCTTCTTATTTACCTTCTTATCACGAACGTATATAAATCAAAACACATTCCAACATAACAGTCTGTAAATTAAAAGCACTACACATCCTGTGTTGTCAATCAAGACAGAAAACAAACGTCTGCCTTCAGCTAATACGTATGGTGATTCGATAATTGATGTATATTTTCACTACAGTACCAAAATCTGTTTATTTATTTTTTAATTTGGAATTTAGGAAGGTCATTCACCACATTGACAGTATGTTTAGGAGTTCTTATTCTAAAAAAACAATTTGCGAGAACAAATTTTTTTGTATCAGAGATGATTATTCGAATTTGCGAGAACATATTTTTTTGTATCGGAGATGTTTATTCGGAATACTCGAATTTAATTTCATAAATTGACTTTCTAAGCCCTTCTTTTTTGAAAATAACTCTCTTTTTCCTAATTAGGAATGTGACACATTAGAATTGGCTTTAATCAATTTTCTTTTGTTCTTTTGTAAACCTGTATACAACTTTGATTGCATAATGTTGTAAGAAGTAACTAGAGCTACAAAAAGGAACTGTTCCGTTGAATTACATTGTTTTCCATGATTTTATGGTACAAGAGATAGGAAACTTGTCAAGCTTCTACAAGAATAAAGATTATATGTTTATTATGATGGTATTACCGTACATTTTGATGCAGTTGTTAATATTCTGTAAAAAAACTATTCAGTTGAAGCGAAATATTAGTCGCATAATAGGTCATATAATTTTTAGTAATACCCATAGTAATTTTTCAGTCACTTTTTAACTCCTCAGAAAGAATTGTAAGTGAAACCTTAAGTTCAAAATAAGTTTTTCTGATTATCAAATTCAATTCCACCATGATTAGTAAGGACAACGTTTTTATCTGAGTATCAGGCTGACTTGTCAATAATGTTTATTTTGCTGGTAATTGTAGCATTGTAGTTGTATAGCGAAATGGTACATTTTTTCTTATGGTTATCAATGTAAACACAGTAATTTTTAAAACGGCAGGGGAAATATATAGTCGCATTTTTGCGAATCTTGTTTGAATTTAATGTCATTACCCTGATGACTAAGCAAAATGAATTGATCTTGTATTGACTCTAGGAGATATATACTAATCATCTGAGGGGAAAAAAGTGTTGTAATAGTTATAACAGTTACACTCTTTTTTATAGGAATTCTTTTTATAAGAATCACAAGGCTCAAAATGCTCAAAATTTAAGAAATATTTAAGAATCAACCTGAGACTTAAAATATTAATTCAGAGATTTCTAAAAATCTAATATATTGAGACGTTGGTAAATTTTCGAGTTTTTTTTTGTGTTTTTTATACTAACAATAATATTTTTTGGATTTCTGCGAAAGCAAGAAATACTTTAAAACCGGCTTTGTTTTTGGATTTCTGCGTAAGCAAGAAAGCCTTTACGATCGTCTTTGTTTTTCTTAGTTTTTTTTTTCATCTTACTGTCCAAACCTAGCGATTTTTTCCGCCGTCTCAATCTTCATTGGTGCATAAAGCGCCACTATTACGAAAGGGTGCTAATAAACTTTAATAGCGCTTAGTTTATTGGCTTGATTATTTCCGCCATGTGATCATCCGGGTATTTTTCGACTTTACATTTGCACGCCGTTCGCATAATGGTATACCACAGCGTGACCGAAGAAACCTTAAATTTCCAAAAGTAAGAAGATTTGCACTTCCAAAACCGAAAGTAAAGGGTAGAAATTTATAATTATCTTGCAATGATTCTACTACGTTCATTCTTTTTTAAAAACAAGTTCTCAATGTTTTGTGAAAACAGTTGTGTGCAGCTTTTGTGTTTTGCAAAATGTCTGCGATTCTTTTAAGCCTTTCTAGATGCAAAATACTGTTTGTTTCATGTGTGGGCTGTAGTGCTTTTTAAGCTCTGGATACATACAGCTCAGCTCAGTTTCCTCTTCAGCTCCAACAACATACAAGGAATGTCTTGTTACCCTCTGTCTGTGCTGTGGCTGAGCATCTCATTTTATGTTTTAGCCTATTTTAGCCTATATTATATACTTGTATAGTTCTTGGCTGTATTATCAATTACTGAATTAGGAATGGGGACTTACTATTTACGAAAATTAAAACTTACCTTGATTGTCTGTAAATTCTAAATACTGGACATCTTTTAACGCAAATTTCTGTTTTCAGTTATGTTTGCTAATTTTGGTAGCTAAGTTTAGGTCATATTTTTCATAATCCTAATCTTTGTTTACTTTTTGTGTTTGGGAAGTCTTTTCGTAATTAGGAAGATTGACCGTACATACGTAATCACTGTGATATCTGAAAGCATATGAATTTGATGTTATTTTGTTCATTAAGTTTATTAGAAGTTAATGTATTGTGTTCGTATTGTGTCAGTTATGCTTTCATGATGCCCTGGTGTGTATACGTAATTAAAAATTTATTGTTTTTTAAGTTTCTGAATAAATTTTTATAATCTTTTCATGAAATTTAGTTCTGGTAATGCATGCTTTTAAATTAAAAAGATGGCAATGACATATTGTTACTCAAATTAAAGCACAAATTTCTGTTTTCAGTTATGTATGTTGATTTTGTATGTATATAGATGTATTTCGTATCATTAAAATCTATGCTTTCCTTTTTCTCCTTCTGAATTAGGAATTCTGTTAGGAAGATTGACAAGACATATTAAATTCATAACATTTACAATGACTTACGTGCATACTCATTGTCTTATCTGAATTGATCACTGAGTCCTTAATATCATTTCGTACCAACAAAATAAAGAACATGTCATTCAGATAAAGTTTTGCATAGTGACAATTATGTTTTTTCCAGATTTTTGGGGAGTACATGATCTGCGGAAATGATTAAACCTTTCTTAAATTTCAAGAATGTCAATCATAGTCTTTCTTTTTTCATACTTCAGCTGGTTTTGCAGAAATCCTTATGCCTGCAAGGGGATCTTGTTCTTTTTTGGATTTCTGCGTAAGCAAGAAATACTTTACGATCGTCCGTGTTTTTCTGTTTTTTCATCTTACTGTCCAAACCTACGCATTTTTGTTTCTTAAATTTCATTGGTTCATAAAAAAGCCGTCTTAATTGTCATTGGTGCATAATGCCCGATTTCTACGAAAGGGTGCTAATTTAGCCACCTCCACTTAAATAGCGATAGTTTATTGGCTGATTTTCGCCATGCCATGCCATGCCATGCCATGTCCACAAAACGTTTTAAAAATGGCAGCGAAAGAACGTGTGTAGTTTGCTAAAAGTTTCTTTGATGGAAATATGGCTTAAAAAGAAGTTAATACAGCTTATAATTTTATATAAAGAATTGCATTACTGTTGGGAACTTATCATGTTCACAAAATTAAATTACAGTGTGGTTATTCTGTTTTTTGAAAGAAGTTTTCTTGAAGTTTAAAATATGAAAACAGTGCCAATACATGGTGTGTGGAAGAAAAGGTATTTCTTGTTTTATTTTTGCTCCAAGGCTTTTTAAATATGAAAGACCTTCGTGTATTTTGTATGTGTATGCATGTTTGAAGTCAATTTTTAGAAGCTTTTGGATTTTTAAAGCTCAGCTTAGCTTCCTTTCAGCTCCTCCCCAACATCACCAACATATGCACTTTATACAGCTATTTATACTATATTTAATAGCAATTTTTGGATGTATTCTGGCTATATCAGCTTATCTCTTTTCTCCCTACGTATGTTGTATTTTATTTAACTTTTAGATTAGATATGAGCTTTAATTTCTAAGTAATTATTATTGTGATATTTATATTTTTCATTCTGAGGAGATCAATATAGAAACTTTATATATTAGTTTGTGCTGCCCTAACGATATGTTGGTTACCGCCAGTATACACAATCTTTTTATAGGATTCGTTATATTTAATGTGGTTAAATTAAAGTTTCGTATTGTGTCGATGCACTTTTTTGGAGTACGTGGGTGGCAAATATCCAGCACGATCATTCAGCTTATTCGTACAAAAAAACAGATCTTCATAAATGATCTCCGCGATAGCATAAAGAAAAGCCCCTTTTTTATGTTATGGTAGGCTGACTTTCTTGACGAACATTGTCAGTCGCATCAATATTTTTGTTTATTTAATGCTGATGCTTCTCGAGCTGAATGATGTGACTGTCTTAGTTTTGCAGGACTAGTGTGCTAGTGTTGCATTTTTGTGGCATTTTCAGCAGCAAAGCTTGCAGAAATCCTTCTGCCCGGTAGGGCATCTTGTTTTTTTTCTGCTGTCCAAACCTAGCGGTTTTTTGAAATTTCGTGCGTACATTTACATGAAAACTACCAAAACATTCTTTCTAGAGTATTTTAGTTTAGTTTTAGTTTTTAGAGTATTTTAGTTTAGTATTTCTCCCACTAAAATACAATGGAGAACTTCAGTTCCACCAAATTCGAAGCATCGCTTGTAATAAATTGTTATAATTTTAAAAGTTCGTCGTTGGTAACATCTTGTGGTTCGAAGCTCTCTTGCAGTTAGGAAAAATTTATCGAAGTCGTTCATAGTTAAACTTTTTAAAAGCTATATTTTTCTTAGTAGCTAGCTTAGTTAGGTAGATACGTAGTTAGTTTTAAAGAAAGTATTTCTGATGAGTTTTTCGCTTTTATTTTGTTTCTTTCTTGTTTCTTAATTTTTTTTTTCGAAAAAGTTTCAGTTTTTTTTTTTTTCTTTTAGCTCTTACATCGTTTCTTTTTTAAAAAAACTGTCATATAAAATGTGTATCCATGGTTACGATTCGCACCTTACGCGTATTTCTTTTCTTTGTATGTAAAAGCTTCTGTTGTTTTTGGTTAAGTCCTATTTACACTTTTTAAAAGGTAAATTTCCATCATCCCTGGGAACAAAAGTTGACAAACTTTAACTGTCATAGTTCTATTTTTGTTCTATCTATTTTTGATCTATATATATAATATCAGTTATGCTTTCTTGGATTCCTAGGGAGTGTGTGATCAAAAATGTGATGTTGGTATTGTAGAAGTCATTAAATCTTCAAATTTGAAGAATGTCACTAGTCTTTCATTTTTTATGCTTCAGCTGGTTTCGCAGAAATCCTTATGCCTGTCAGGGCATCTTGTTTTCTATGTTTTCGCCCAATCACCATGCGAATGAAAGTTTGATATGAGAACGGGTGGCACACAGGAGAGATTAATTACTACAATGAGCATCTCCAAAAATATCACGTGATCTACGATGATGATACAGAAGATTATATCGGATTGAAGTGTGTGTCATTTGATCTGAAAATACATACTTGTTTGTATTGCTTAAAAAAAATTTGTTTTTCATAATTCCATAATAACCATGTAAGAATATTTTAGGCTCATATTGACTGAATCATTAAGAATCATTAAGACTTGGCTCGATTTATGCAATTCTTATAAATAAGAAAGCGTGTACAAATGGTGAGTGTAGAAGCCGAAAATAGCAAAACCTATTTTTTTAAGATTGAGCCAATACTGCTTGACTGATTCTATATAACACAAAGAAAAAACTAGTCTTTGGATTGTCCGCTAGAAAATATTTACCGCAAATTAGAGTGTCCGCTAATAAAGTGCCCACCTTTTAGAACATTTTTATGATACTTTGACCAGAACAAGGCCAGTGGAAAAATTTTTTTCCGCTAATCATATGTGTCGGCCTTTTAGAGTGTCTGTTAATTTTATTTTAAAAGTATCAGAAAACTCGGAAGACCTCTGCTTTCATTAAACTTTTTTTCATTAATTTGGTTCTATGATGCAATTATGCACTCTACCTTGGTCGTTGCATGTGTTCTGCGAAACAATATTTTGTTAGCAAAGGAAAGTATTCGTCGCGTTGCTGCAAATCTTGTTTTTTAAATAATATTGGAAATTGTAGTGAAGGATATTTGCATTATGACTATAAGTAACCATGTTATTCCTTTGCAATCACATGGTAGGATGAAATTTGATTGACGCATTTTCATGGCAGGAGATTTCAGATTTGACAGAAGGAAATTCGAATCTGCTGCAAAAGTCAGAGTTCAGATTAACTGTTTATTAATACATTGTTATTGATGTAGAGTAATAAGAACATTAATCAATCACAAATTACACAATATTAACACTATATTCCCTCGATCGAAATAGTGCATATTTACATAAACGTGTTCATAATTTCCATCTTACATAGCTGCTATTTTAATACATTTATTTATTATTTACTGGTGAAAGTCTCACTAAAATATCTGCCAGAGCAAATTTGTGCAGAAGACAAATGGCCACTCTCCTGTAAAACGAAATTGAGTTTACTTTAGAATTTTATAATAATGAAAAGTCTCAATTTAGAAATAACAGTTTCATCAAAAGCTTATTAGCATTGATGATTAAAGGTTTCTATCGATTCCATTTCAAAATTGCAGTAAGAAATGGCTGTACATAATAATAAACCACTAACATTATACAACCAAATATTCATAACCATCCTAAATTACCATATTATTCAGCGATAGTGAATAAGTAAAACTTATGTATTCCTCTTAAGATTAAATTTATAACAACTTCTTCATTCTTTTCTTATTGTAAGCTGGAACTTCTCTTCAATAAAATGGAAGCATTAAGGAAAGAATTGGACATAAAGATGGCTAGAGACAAATAAAACCATATCACTCTAGCATCCCCTGATAATTTAACCTGAAATGTAAAGATGAATATCGCGTAATGTACATATCCTGAAAGTAACAGGCAAGCAAATACTAAAGCCATGGTAACAAATAGCCTTTCACTGCTATTAAAGCTTGTGTGTCTGCTATGGTTCATTCTTTTCGTGCGCTTCTTTACAAAATATACCATGTGAATGTGACAAATGGTCAAAGTAATCAAAACGCATGTTTCAGCTAACAGATGCAATCCAAAATACTCCTTGTGGTAATTGTTTGTTACAGAAAATGCGATATTAATTGAATTTAAAGACAACACAAAAGGGGCTAACAGAGCACCAACAATATAGGTTTTCACAAGGTATTCATATATCAGAGTACGATGCCATGTTGGTTTAACTATTGCAAGGTATCGATCCACAGATATAAGTAATGTCATTGCCCATGAAAACACTGACGGAAAGAAAACAAAAAACCATTGCATTGCATAAAGAATGCAATGTGTTTCAGTGTTTGACGATTCATACACATATCCCATTATGATAAACGGTAAGGATATAGATCCAACACCAATATCAGAGACACTTAGAATGATCAAATATTTGTTTACTTTATTTTGCAATCTTTTTTTCAGCTTTTTGATCAATATAATGTTCAGCACAGAAATCAAGATTATTTCTATCGTGCATATACTAATAAAGGGTATTGCAAAGAAATGCAATGTTTTCGGAGCTAGTACGGCCTTTTTCCAACATAATTGATTTTCTTGAATACTAGCATTTATAGAAACATTCCTACTATCATTGAAGTACGCCATTATCTATCAGCTCCAAAATTTTTTCGTGTTTTGTTGCACCTGTACACAAAAACGTATTAATTCAATCTACATTTCTTTATGTAACAAAACATAAACACGTGTGAATATTTGGCAAACACTGCATTCAGGACACACCATAGATAAACAAGAAGCCGCTCGGCTGCAAAACTGGGAGAAACATGCCATATAAAAAATAATTTTGACCATGTGATACTAATAGCAAATAGTATCATAAGAGTTTTCATTTCCTTTTCAAGAAAAAGCAGCCATACACCAGGGTGAGTTTTTGAATAAAAATTTATTACTTGTGTAAAAAAACCCCAGAAAATCAGGTAGCTGTGCGTGAATTATTATTAACTTACTAATCCAGAGTTATAATTGGGTTTACATGGACTATCAAACTTTGTAAATTATATATATAATGACACAGTTTACTGTTTCAAAGTATATATCTATGATTTTTCATTCAAAACCTTGCTCCAAGGTTTACACTGAGATGTGAAAAGACTACGAAACATAACAAAATTCCAGTGTATCTTCAAAAGCTTCACCAAAAACACAGCATTATTGTACGAAACAAGTGAGGAATGATCATAGAATTTGATACATCCTAATCAACAAGCTACATCTGTATCTTCAGAGATTGTTAATTCTTCAACGGTTTCCTCCTCAACATTCTCTACATGAACAATGTCCCTTTAGAAATGATTACTTCTTCAACGGTTTCGTCCTCGATAATAGTCACAAATTTCTGCCAATACTTTATGAATTATCTATGTTTAGAAACATCATATTCCTTTTTCTTATGCACTCCTCGTAAATTGAATTTTTTACTTCAATAACCTTTTCCATTTTCATACTGAATATTGTTTATATTTATTATGTTACCTGCTAGAAAACGATGAAACGTTAAAACATTATTCTGCTAAAAGTCGGAATAAATATATAAATGCATAAATCACAAGTTTTTTATCCATCAATGTCTCTAGAATCAACATTTGTTAGAGAGTAAATCGAATTTCTGAAGCTTCTTCGATAAAATAGCAACCCAATGTATAACTATATAAGCTGACTTCATCATAAGGTATATAAATAAGGGAATGAATTACAGTCTTTCAGAAAAACTCATTGACTTTCGAAGCTTCCTTGTTCAGAATAAATCTGTTTACATTTACTCGATTTACCACTTTAGAAATTAAATTATTCGAAAGCCTTTAATATACTAATCGAGACGGGGCTGCTTAAAAACAGATATCGTGAAACAGGTGAAACGTTAAGGTTACTCAGATGATCAGGAAATTTTAAAAACTCGTATTACATTCCGCCGGATTCAAGAACTGGGCTTCTCCCAGTTAATACAAAAGAGCAAGACTTACAACTCCTATAAATCCAGTAGTATTCGTGTTGCATTATTGCAATTTTCAATACAGAAAAGAATGTTTTGGGTCTCCCTCAAGTGATGTCAAAAATGCATGCTTCCATTGGCTTTGAAAACCGTAGTATGCAACCAATAAGCAACTACAAGAGATTAGGTTTATTTTTTATCCACCTTTTAAACGCTGACTCCTTGTGATTTCTTACAATAACATGAAGTCGTGGATTTATTGATAAAATTATACAAACCATATATGAAGCCAGTTTTCCACTAGGTAATTTAAAACGCACTAGGCGAGTCGTCTATTGCTTCTAAAACAATTGTCGTTAAATAATCTGCTCCAGACGTTTTCATTCAATTTTCAGTTGTGAAGATGAGTTGGAAAAGTGCACCAAAACCAGTGGCGGATCTAGAGGTATGTCAAAATTTGTGTAGGAGAGTGCAATCTAACCATAAAAGAAAAACGTTCAAATAATCCCATTGGTAATATAAATTGAATTCACAAATTATGTTAGTGTTCTCCTATACAAATTTCGACATACCTCTAGATCCGCCACTGAAAACGTACAAACAAAAAAGTGAACCAAGTAGAATATTCATTTATTTAAAATTTAAAAACATAAAAATACATGACTTTAATTTTCATGCATATCGCAATCATCAGATGTATAAAATAAATTTACTCTAGAGTTTGATGTTATTTATAGAGAAAAAAGTGCCTAAGGGGATATATACAAATAGTAAAAATAAAAGAGATAAAGAGATAAAATAAAGTTATTATATGGTACTTCTCTGTTAGACAAAAGGAACACGATATGCAACCTGCTAAGCGTCTATGTAACTGTAGAATGAAAACCGAATGTCTACTCCAGGGTAATTGTCTTGATGATAGCGTCGTTTACAAATGTCACGTGAAGGATTCCGAAAATGACATTGGGGAGCACTACATTGGGCTTGCGGGTGGTACGTTCAAGGATCGATGGAATGGCCACAAATTTTTGTTTCGACATGAAGACAAAGAGACTGCGTCCGAGATCTCAAAGTACACGTGGAAAAAGAAGAGAGCGCGTATTGTATCAAGTCTATCGTGGAAGATAATCGATCACGCTCCTTCCTACAAAAACGGTAGCAAATCGTGTTCCCTTTGTCTAACAGAGAAGTACCATATAATAACTTCAGATCTCAATCTTTTAAACAAAAGATCTGAGTTAATTTCAAAGTGTCGCAATGTGAACAAATTTTTTTTGTGCAATTACAAGTCAGTTCCAGCGGACTGAAGTCACGCCAATTTTATCTCTTTTATTTTCACTGTTTGTATATATCCCTTTAGGCACTTTTTTCTCTATAAATAACATCAACCTCTAGAGTAAATTTATTTTATTCATCTGATGATTGCGCTATGCATGAAACTTAAAGTCATATATTTTTATGTTTTTAAATTTTAAATAAATGAATTTTTACTTTGACTCTACCAACTGGTATTGAGTTCTTTGCCAATATCTTTCTTATGGTTATAAACCAAGTAGAATAAACCTAGAAAATTGTTGTTAATGAAAAAGATGAATTGTCTTAAACTTCTACTTGTCATCACAAAGAAAGAACAAACAAAGATATAAGCTAAAAGGTTTTGGGAAAGTCAGTTATATCAATAACATGAGGTGAAAGAAGAGTTCAATCTATTCGTTAAAGAATTAAGTTTATTAACAGAACTTTTTTCCGATGTCTTCCAATGACATCTTTCAAAAAATTCAACGCTGACCGCTGATTACTGCTTTTAGAACGTTTGCTTACATCAAATCTCACGTTTTGATTGGTTGCTGCTTTTAGAATATGTATGGAATTCTAATTCATGTCGACGTTAAATGACGCACTAAACGGACCACAATTATCCGGTTTCAAACTGAAAAAACAAAAACCGCCACGCTTAGCGCATTTTGAACTGCCTAGTGGAAACCGTTTTTGATATGCATATAATTTTGATATGTATTAATTTATACTTTTTCATTGATACAAAAGTATGACACATCGCAGAAGACCATTACATGTAATGTCTTCCTTGAAATTTTCTAAATAAATGTCACTGTTGAACTGTATCAGCCATAATCCCTCCAGAGATTCTTTCTACACTCCACTATGCCGCAGTTTTATTCATATGTCAGAGCATGATGTTTAACTTTGAAAATTACAAATCGATCGATCGATCGATGAATTTTGTAGAATCAATAATCTACCTGACACAGTTCCGTTCATTACACCGTTGCCTTCATTTGAAGAGTTACCTGCAATTTACAGTGACATATCTAGCGATGCATCCAAAATACGGCTTTTCAAGTTTGTTAATAACAACTACAACGTATCAATTAAAGCCCTCAGAATCAACTTATTCATCTATCAGAGGAAAAGGATATAAGATTTTATACAAAATAGAAAATTGTTGATATCATGAAAATAGTGAGAGGGATGTTTTGTGGGAAAATTATTTTATTTCCTGTATTGTTTTGAGGTTTTCAGTTGAAATGTTGAAATATTTGCAAAAGTGTAAAATATATGTTTCTCTCGCTGCTCTTGATCAAAAACCAAGATTTAACGATCAGTTCGATTATAGTGTTTTTCCCCATTATGAGAAATTACTTCTACAGATTCTGAATGTTTTAAGCTATTGCCATATTCTCCGTATGGAAAAAGATAAAATGAATGTTTAGTGTTATTCAAGTTACTAAAACAACAATACTACTATAATTTATTTGTTTTAAATAATCAGTCATAGTTTTGTATCTGTAGTTTCACGTCATAAAGACATAAATAGAAAAACTAAAGCAGATGCGCACACAAGAACCTATGAAGATTCAAATTGTTGCTTTGATTTCAATGTCACTTAAAACAACAAGAGAATGGTGTTTCCAAATCTAACAAACAACATATCTATGAATTTTGACAATGAAAGCAGTGAATTATGTTGGAATAAACCGGTACAAACTCCTAAGGCTTTGACATATAGCAGCATGACTTATATGGGAATATGTCTGATGGAAATTCTTTTAATTCTGGGATTAAACATAACGCTGATCAAAAAGTTGAGAAGAAAATCAAAAAGTAAATTTAAAACATATTTGATTTTTTTAAGTGTCTCAGACATTGGTGTGGGAATCTTATCATTACCTTTTGCTGTGTTGGCATTTGTGTACAAATCGTCCAAGACTGAGCTGCATTGTGTATTATACGCCATTCATTCATTCTTCGTCTACTTTCCGTGGGTGTATTCGTGGGAAATAACATTGCTGATATCTGTTGATCGCTTCTTTGCAATAGTTAAACCAGAGTTTCATCGTAGAATCATATATCAACGTTTGGTGAATTTTTACTTTTTGTTATCCTTCATATCGCCTGCTCCATTTTCATACTTTGCTATAGAATCAATTTTTTCTGGGAGAGACGATAAAGTCGAGTCAAAATTTAATACAGTACAGTTGATAATTGAAGCTAAAGTTTTATTTGATTTAATTTTCATGCAAAGTTATATGGTATATTTTGTTAAAAAGCGTTCCAAAATGTTCAAGCACAACAAACATACGAAAATCAATAACAGTGAAAGAACATTCGTAACAATAGCCATGGTACTTTCATGTTTATTGGTCACGTGGTGTTTTCATACGGCAATGTTTACTTTTTCATCTTTTGGTGGTGTTTCACAAGAAATAAAATTCCTTTGCAACTATATATCTCTAGCTGTGGCTATGTCAAACGCTTTTCTTAATGCTGCTATATTATTAAAGAGAAGTTCTGGCCTAAAGATTAACAACTAGAATTGGACAGAAAGTAAATTTATGATGGAGCTCAGAAGATTATTTTGTGTTTATAAATAATTCCAAAATTTTAGGTGTGGACAGAAAAGCCTTGACTGAATGATCAAATGAAAATTCCGCAAAAGATAATGTAATATTGTGCTATATGTAATCAACATTTTTCTAATAGACTGTTATCTTTATTATTTTTTGATATTATTGTTAGTAAATATGTTAATGTACTTCTAATCACGCTAACGTCACTCATTTGATGGGCTGAAATGTTTTCATTATGGCTGTATTCCAACTTTAATTAAGAATACATCAGCCTACAACTGTGAACTCAACAAAAAATGGGCCAGGAGTTAGAAATGCATCGTCATGAACAAGACCTGTTTAACTATATTTGCGTAAGTGTGTAATCTTGTAACGTCTTGAAGCTCCAAGTAGTATAAAAAGACAATGTGGCGTTCATTTCTCATTTGGTAAGCTAAAATGTTATTCTTATGTTTGTATTCCAATTGTAGTGAAAAAATAACATAATATATACTTAACAGAAATTTACCACTATATCCTTCTATACCACCAATTGCCAGTTTGAGCACATTACAATGGAAACTATAAATCCTCACAAACTATTTTTGTGTTGCCAAAAGAAATAATTTACAATGTGTTTGGCATTGATCAGTTCCAAATTGGTTTACCGTGGAACGAAAAGACAAACGATGTTTTATGGTCAAATTGTTATACTCTCCAGTTGGATACAGACTGTCACAAAACCTCATCTTTAATAAAATTATTTCTACAGTCAAGTACTGAGGCTGTTCCAAATGTTTCAGTGAGAGTGCAGCATTCGTTGCTAAATGTTTACGATGGTAAAAGCTACCATTTAATTGATACCATTCAATATTCAAGAGATGCAAGAAGTAACAACATGTATAAAAGACATTCCCGGAAGAAAAATAACAGCTGTCTAACTTGAGGGTGATATGACAAATCAAGCTAAATTCATCCTAAGCATTTGTTAAAGAAACGAAATGATTTCAAGTCAGTTCGATCGTTTTTCAACATAATAATAAAATGAAAGCAAAAAGTGTAATTTCTAAAAATTTATAATGGGGGCCCTGGCTGCCACCTGATAAATATTAAAGTACTATGACAGCCGGTCAGCTCGTATTTTCAAAATTATAAATGGCTCTGGTTTCAAACTCGCAGAAATACTTATTTTAGGGTAGGACAATGTTCTGAAACTTGAAAAAGTTGATACATTTGAAACTAAATTCAATGAAATATTTTGAAAGAAATCAGTGGAATGTTTTGAGTGTGTAACAGATTTGTGAATTTGTACCTATTAAAAGAAACTGAAAGTTTAGAAAGTCCAAGTGTTTCCCACTTGCTGCGCACAAAGAAGCAAAAAAAAATGAAACCATTCCATTTTGTGTCAAGAAAAAAAAATTAGTATCGTTTTGAAAGTTTCTTGTGTATTGTGAAAATGGCTAGTAGCAACCGCAAAACAAAATCGTACTTGCAATCCAAAGTTAGGCCAAAGTTCTCAAGAAGAAGTTGAAAAAAATATTTCGTACCATAGCATTTCAAATTTAACTTTAAGTAAGTGCGCAGCTGCGTCTATTTTCTCTTAAAAGATTTCAGATTTTCCGGCATAAGCGATACTCTTAGTTGAGACAAATAGAGTTCACAAAGTCACGTTCAAATTTTAATGATCTGTGTCTCCTGTTAAAAAAAAGACCGCTTACTTGAAACTTAAGACGTTTTCGCTAGAAATCGTTTTTTCTATTATTTAGAAAACAAAAACTCTGCCGAAGACTATACGTTTATACGCAAAAAGTAAGTAAGTAAGTTAGTGAGTTAGTACGTAACCGAGAATTTTGAGTCCTTGGGCTTCCATCTGTAATGGCTGCTTCTTCTGCCCGCCGATTTGCAACCAGTAGTTGACTCACCGCAAAAGATACGTATAGCATTGCTCTAACTTGCTCGAAGGCCAGGGTGCAGTCAGTCGATGACTCCTAATGGGCTGGCGCGCTGCTTTTAAAATGTAGCGGAGTGGAAGTATCGAGATACGACATAAATGGACTCGAACACGAGTCGCAGCGATACTCAAAGGTACTAACCACTACAACATAGTTGCATGAGTAGTATACATTATAATAGTATACAATAAAATCACTCAAATCTTACCTATAAATATATTGAAGTTAGTTTTTAAGACTCCAATCTTGTTATCTTCTCTATTCTTTGAGCCAATCAATTATGCAATTGGTGAAAATAGTTTAAAGTCGCATATTGATGACATTATCAATACCTGAAAGAATATGTTACTTACAGCAACATATGAATACAAATACTGCAAAATGACCAATTCCAGTTCAGTGTGAAACACTGTTACGGCTTACATAAAGCTTACATAAAGCGTATGTCGTCGATATTGATAGGCACGCATAACATCTGCTACAATAAGAGTATAAGAATTCCCGATTTTTAAGCTGTTAGTTATTTAAAGGATACTTATTGGCTTACTGTCTCATCATATAATACGGAACGAGTATTTTGTAGGATCTTAAAAAAAATTCCAGCTGGACCGAAAGATTGACAATGAAATTCTGAAATGTTTAGAACAGTTGCTAACTTTGATGATAGCTTCATTAAACTCAATGATTGAAGAAACGCACACTGAAACTGTACAATACCCAAACAGCATATTGTTATGCAAAATCGTATTGTCAAAATTGGATTTACAAGCTAAAGCCAGATTAAATACAATGATATCAAATGTCCAAATTAGTTCCTAGATTACATAAGAATCACTGGGAATATTAAATGACGATAGGTGACGTTTGTAATAAAAACATAATTGCAAGGTCAAATCCCGCCTGGTTCGGAGTTTTCCTTCGAACTGGGTCTATGTAACTAATACAACGAGTATTACCTTCCTTAGTATATTCACATTTATTTACTAATCCAGGCTAATTGGGTAACGACAAGGAATATATATTTTTCAACGTATGATTATGCATTTGGAAGATTACCTATTAGGGTGGTTCTTCACCAGATTTTGAATGCCATAAATCCTAACCAATGGTCGAATTGCTGAGAAATTTATAGAGAACATGTACATCTACAATATAAATCTTCTGACAAAATTTGAGAAAAAACTGAAAATTTTTCACTGAGTTATTTCCTGCAGAAAATCAAAGCAATCAATTATTATGTTTTAATGCGCATAATCAACGAGAAGTTTTTTTTCTCACAATGTGTATATTTTCACATGTGCATTAATATTACCAAAAATGAACATTTACAGAACAATATTTAGTGACTTAACTAAGCTGATGATGAACCACCTTCATACTATCAATATTAAAGAATCTATGCTAAATATTTTAATTAGTTTCTGCTAAATATTTTAACTTATTTTGCTTATTATTTAGCTAAAAGTGCACAATTATATCACCATTGGTTTACACTATGTCTCAAAAATTAAAAAAGTGACTTTTATGAAATTAATTGTTTCGTTCATTGGTTACCATATACTCCTTGAGACAACACATACACTTTGATTGACATAAAGTTTTTCGACCACTGATAGATTTCTAAAGAAAGAGGAATATTCTTTTTTCAACAGGCAGGTGCGACTGATTGCGAGAGATTGATCATGCAATCAATTGCCTTACATTAAAGCTGAACAACACAACTAAATGTTTCCATTCACAATTATTTCATTTGTTCACGTTTTAGGCTGGAACTTCTCTTTAATAATATAGCAGCATTAAGAAAGGAATTTGATGAGAGCATTACTATAGACAGGTAAGTGAGAGGAAAGTGCCATTTCTGTGAAACTCCACCAAATTTCAAAATAGCATACACTGTGACGTGAAGATAGCCAGTGAACAACAGGCAAGTAAACACCATCGCCATGGTAACAAATGTCCTAAACGTTGTGTTAACTTTGGTATGTTTGCTATATTTAAGTTTCTTCGAATTCTTGCGAACAAAAATAATCATCAGAATGTGAAAAAGTGTTAGCAAGAGAAAGAAACAAATTTCGCTCATCAGGTGCATGACGTTTATTCCGTTTGTTATCTTCGTTGTAAAGAAAGAAATTGTGCTGTTTAACACAAAAAAACCATATACAAAGGCGCTAGTGGCAGTGATGAAAACCATGACAATGGAAAAACGCTTATAAATCTGTTTACGATGCCACCCAGGCTTAACAATCGCAAAGTAACGATCAATTGATATAAATAGCGTCATTCCCCATGAAATTAAGGCAGGAACAAATGTAAAAAATGTTCGGATAGCATGATATATACAATGCACTTCTGTGTTGGACGTTTCATATACAGATAAAATCATCCAGGCTGGCAAACACAGTAAAGCAACGCCAATATCTGAAACACTTAAGATGATCAAGTATCTGTTCACTCTTGTTAATTTTCTTTTAAGCTTCTTGATTAAGATGGTGTTCAATATAAGAATCAATAACATTTCTATAATGGATGCTGCTATGAATAGAATAGAGGATGTAGGTAAAGTTCTTGGAAATTTAAAAGTTTTTCTCCAACATTGCATGTCACCGTCTGTATGATTCAAAGAGCTACCAATATGTGAATAGGACATGTTTATCGATTTCATTATATGCAAGGTACTATTTTAACGTATTTCTCAATCTGGATGGCCGATCAGAACTACAACTAACATATACAAAAAGGCAAATGATATAATACATTCACAATTAATTATAGCTTTTGGAACTTATTTGTTATATGTTAGAACAAAAGGACATAAAAGGTTATTGAAAATAGAATTCAGTACCAGAATGAACAACATTTCCATTTTTTCCCATGTCATTACGGAGATGTAGCTTAAATCTTTTGCAATTTCAGTTTTCATTTTTACACAAAATTTAGTTTTGTAGCTGCCTAAATTTGTGGAAAAGCTCCTACAAATGTTCTGCAAATGTTTGTGTTACACATATTTCCTATGTTCGAAGAAATTGCGTGAGCCATTTACGATTTTTCCACCTGCATTTCAACAAACCAATCAACAAATAAATTCATAAATAATTATAGGATAGTTCAACGAATTTTTCACATGCGATAAGGTTCCAAAACGAAACAAATTCATTTTTGTCAAGTTTGATAAGATAAACGAAGCGCTCTATCTTTGCCTAAACAAATGAGACAGGAAATTAATTATATCAAAGTGCATGCATTAACACATACTAAATGCAATAGTTAAGGGAAAGGATTTGTGTAGATGCAAGCATATCCCAAAAAATTACAGAATACAAATTCACAATTTGTATAAAAAGTTTGTGTAATATTCCATTAAAGGCATACTGTAAATGACCGATTTAGCGCCCATGACCTAATTAAGCGCTCCATCTGTAAAAGCGCCCAGGTTTGGAGGAAAAATTTGGAATAAGCGCCCAGGTTCCGACTAAGCGCCCAGGTCCAAGCATAAAATATTGAGAAAAAAATGGTTTTTGGTTGAACATATATTTTAGCATAATAAAGGAAACTTAATGGCGCGGGAATGAATTATTTTCATCTCAAAGTAAGAGTGTTTATCGAGCTTTCCATTTTATTTGAACACGATGAAAATCTATTTACGAGTGACCAAATTGAAGAAGACGATATCGCCCTCGCAACGCCGGACTCCGTGCTTTAGATGAAGATGGTGAAGATGATGAAGAAGAGAAATAAGACTTATTGGATTAGTGTTTCTTTGTATCAAAACGGACAAAAAAATCAGTGAAGAGATAAACTGTATTAGCGAATTTAGTGATTTTTTTACTAACCTCCCAGGACTGAATCAAGATCCCCGTCCGTATAAGCGGTCACCGTAAAAGTTCAAAAAAGTTATAATCGCCTAGGGCGCTTAATTGGTCATTTACGGTAAGTCATGAGTTTACAGCAAAAATTGTGGAAGCCGTTATTCAAACAATTGGCATCGAAGACAAAAATACATGGTGTACATGTATGATGCAATAACCCATGTATGATAATTGAAGAAAAACAGAATACACAAAAAATCATGTAATGATATCGAAAAGTAATCTGTGTAGTTGGAGTTTCAGAAATGTTAAAACAAAAATCTAAGTATTGAAATAAACAGATAAATATTGTGTAAATAGCAAATGCCTTTTGAAGCCCTAATTCAAGAACATAAATTGACGACCCTATTAAACATAGGTACGTTTTGAGTGATTCGTCCAAGTAACCATCTTTTGAATATCAATCTACTATGATGTTTTTTGTAGTTTGTTCCACGTGTAGATTTCACCATATGTAAATGCTAAGGGCATTCGATAGCGTTATTCACAGAACATTTTGTAGAAATGGGCCCTACACCATTCGAAGCAAATTTGTTTTGGTCGTTTTACGACGCTTTATCTTTTGTAAGTTTTGGGAAATCTTGTGTATTACTTGAAATGTATTTACTTTTGGTAACCAATGGTTGAAAAATCTGGCTAATACTTCAGCGACTTGGCATTTCGAGGAACCAGATTTTGCAATTATTAGTGCACATTTCAGAGATTCAACATTTACTTCCCTTCTGTTTTCCACCTTCTGTTTTTGTCAATTTAAGATTTGTCTTCAATAGAATAGCAGTATTAAAGAAAAAGCTTGACATGAATACAGGGGAGAATAAATATATGTCAATCTAACCTCTTGGGATAAATTCAGCGAATGACTTGCAACTTCTATGAATTTGTTCATATAAAGCTGGCCTATTTATTGACATTTTGGAAAAGTAGTTGTGAATTCCCCTCGTAAGTGCTGATTTCCTAAGAAACGAATCAAAGTCTCTTTAACTAATCCATTTATAATTTCGACAATCTTGATAGTTTTTCGGCAAGTAAAGTTCAATGGGACTTGCGTGTTTTTACAAAAACTGGATAGTATCCAGATGCAATTTTTCTCCTTTCTCTTTGACTAACTCTCTCACAAAGCTTAAATCATTGATACCGATGTAAAGGCGTCGATAACATGTGCTAGTAAAATCATGCAATTCTCAATGGAATTCTCAAACTGCTGGTAGTTCCAAAAGCTACTTACCTTACTGAAAATTGGCTTATAGATTCATCATACAATACGGAAATACAATACGGCCGTTGACACAAAATGACAAAATTGACACAATATGGAACGCCTTAACTGCCTTTTGCGATAATGTTGTTCGGTTTGATTTCAACTTTATGCGATTAATTCGTTAGGTGAGAATTATTTTGTACTATTTCCAGTTTCTTTAAACTGAGAAAATTAAGTTTTAAATTTCATAACCACACAAAATCTTTAAGAAACCTTTCTATGGAAAGTTACTTGGTACATTTTGAATACATCGTATTTGGAGTCCCTGACCAAAAATTATTTCAAATTTGCTTGTACCAACTCTCCTCCAGGGAAAGTTTGCAATTGGAGATAGCGAAACAAGTCATATTTATTAAAATTATTTTGTTTTAACTCCATGCTCTTGCAAATGCACCTTTAAGTGACAAAAAATATTTTATACGGTACGAAAAACATCAATTTTCCTTTATGTTGCTTCTGTGTATATCACTTGAAGTTACTTGGGCACTCCAAAATCTTAATTTGGAATTTAAAAAGACTACAAATTTTCTTTTCAAGTCCTTGGCATGAGCTGACAGTAAAATACAACAGACACGTTACATCTAAAAATGAAAGCGAGGCTGAACGAAAAAACGCTCGTGAAATTAAAGATGAAAACGTAGCTGTTGTTTGTATTGGCTTAGAAAATGTTATAAGCTTGCCAAAATCTAAAGTAGAAAACTTTTAATACAAAAGAAAGCTATCATCATACATATATATATATATATATTGTTCATTCAAGAAAGGGTATTGTGTGCTTTGGAGCTTTACTGGAAGAGGGAGGGAATGACATTGCCAGCACTACAATGTCAATGTTGGAAAGAATTCCTAAGGATTATCCTGCCATTAAAAAAGTTATACTTTGGTTTGACTCGTACAGAGTTTATTTTTCGACAGAGATAGTTATAATCGAACAGAGGTTTTGTGAACCTAGTCGTTCCAGCATTCAAGAAGTTTATAATATTCATAGTCAAATTGACAGGGTCTTCGCTCTAGTCGAGATATTTTCTCCACTTGGGTTGGTGCAAATGCTACCAAATGCGAATCAAAAACATCCGTTCATGGTAATACAAGTGCAATCAGCCAGCATTAAGAACTTCATTCAAGTTGCTGCATTGCTTAATTATAAATCTGCTCCGTATTTTTCAATCAAAACAGTTGTTCATCGCAAAAACACTCCAAACCATGTCTTCTATAAAGAAAAATTTACCGACCCTTTTAAACAGGCTAAACTGACCAAGAGTCAACAAACCAGAAAGTCTACCCAAAAATCTCCATAAATCCCGTTTGCAAAAGTTTTGAAAGCTAGCAGATTGATTTCAAAGGCCAAAAAGGATGATCTTGAGAGTATGTTTGCCTATATGCCTCCTATCAATTTTGCTTTTTGTAAGATTACATTTAGGTAAAAAAAGATTAGTTTGGTACCAATCTATGCAATTTATATTTTAAAACTACGTATTTAAAGATTGCGTTAAATTTTCTAGGGTGAAGGTTGGCTATTTTGTCAATTGATTAATGTCCTTTTGTATGTTCTCATGTGACTTTTTATATTTGCATGACATTGGTTTTTGTAATTACCGTATTTCCTCTTTTTAGCGCCCCCCTCTTTTAAGCGCCCTCCTCTAATAAGCGCCCCTGTTAATCCAAAAATAATTTTATAAGCGCCCCCCTCTAATAAGCGCCCGGGCGCTTATTAGAGTTACAATGTTAGAGTCAAAATCCTAGATAAGTGCCTGGGCGCTTATTAGAAACTAGCCAAAACAGTCAGCCAACTGCTTGTAGATCTTTTCAACGAGACATGGAAGATGATCCAGACATTCTAATAGACTCCGATTAAGAAGAAGATGACGACATAGATATAGAGTTGGAAAACATTACATGAACCATACCTGATATTTCTTCTGTTTTCTGTACATAGTTTTTATAGAAAATAATAAAAGTGGAAATAAGTATTTATTTTTAACACCTCTCACAATTTTTTGTAGGGGTTTTTTGAAATAATTTTATAAGCGCCCCCCTCTTTTAAGCGCCCCCCTCCAATAAGCGCCCTCCTAATTTTCGAAAAAATTTGATAAGCGCCCGGGCGCTTAATAGAGGAAATACGGTATATTCAAACCACAGAAAATGAATGCACTTTTAAGGCTTTATCAGCATCTTATGATTGATACTTTAAGGGCAGAAACTTTCGCGGGCAGAAACTTTCGCGTGTAGGAAAAAACGCGAAATTTTTGACATTAACTTTCGCGTTTTTGGGTTTTTTGAACAAATTTCGCGGAAAAAACTTTCGCGAAAAGCAAAAAAAGTTTTTCAAACAGGGAAAAAACTTTCGCGTATCGTGTTTAAAGTTATTTTTTTTTCTTTCTTTTTTTATTGTTTACAAAAAGATTTCAACATTTTCTTCCTCTTCCCATTCTGAATCTGAGTCTTCATCGCTTTCTAAGTCATCTTTTTCATTTCTTTCAGTTGTTGGTGGTTTAAAAACAGTTTTTTTTACTTGCAGATGTTTTTCGGTTCAAAAAATGATTTTTTTTACCTTGAAAAAACTTTCGCGTTTTTGGCCTAAAATATTTAAAATGGCAGAAACTTTCGCGAAAATGACCAAAAAACGCAAAAAACGCGAAAGTTTCTGCCCGCGAAAGTTTCTGCCCTTAAAGTAAGTCGCTTCCACGCTCACCATTTTGAAAATACAATAAAAAGACTATTTACAAGATTATCTACAAGATTATCTAACAAGATTATCTAACAAGATTATCTAACAGAGTTTTCAGGGCAAATCAATAACCTCGTATCAACCTGTACATAGAATAAGCCGTATTTGCTTGGTTTTTGGAGATAGAACAAAATAATTTTAAGGCGTTGTAACGAATAAGGAGATAAAACAATATCAGACTGTCGTTTGAAGGAGATTTTGCGCTTGTTTTTGGAAAAAGCTCACGGAGAAAGAACGAAATGATCCTGAAAAGCTTGAAAACAATCGGAGCTCATTTTTTCTAAAAATGGAGATAGAACAAAATAATTCTCACCTAACGAATTGTTGGCTTCAAAAAATACATAAAAGAAAAAGCACACAATCAAAATGGTGTTGTCAAAATAGTTTTAAAGTTAAGTCAGGAGACGGAGAAACATAGTAATCAAGATTTCTGTAAGGCAAACGCAATTCCACGATGTTAGAACCATTAGAAATATCAAGAGACAGTAGATGTCGTTTGTTAGTAATTTTTAACATGGTTTATAATTTAACATGTTATATTCAATAATTCTGGCTAAGGGTTAAACAATTAGGAATATAAACTTTTCATCAACTAAAAATAGAATTATATATCGCTATCAATATTAGAATATAACCTTAGACTCACTTCATGAAATCAATCGAGTCGGTGATTGATTATTACACATCCCTTGGGGCAGCATTGATACTTATGTCGATTTACGACAATTCCAATTTTAAAAAAAATTCGAAAAACAAAAATAATTTTATGTTTCAATCACTGATTAATGTTAAATTATATCAACCATTTTCATTCAACAGTTTCCTGTCTATAAGAATCTAGAATCTATGTGATAACAAGCATTTAACCCCTTGGTTAAATATTCAAGCAAAGAAGATTTGGTATTTATCCACTTTCATAGGAAATGTCTTATCAAACGACAGTCAGAAACGAAACTTCACGTTTGTTTTCATAAAAAATTCTAAGTGTTTCCTTTCTCTTCCCTAAGGCCAGAACTTCTCATTAATAGTATGGCAGCATTAAGGAATGAATTTGATGTGACTGCAACCAGGGAAAAGAAACTCACATAGAAGCGTACTGTCTCTGAAACGTCACTAAAAGCCAAGAAAGCAAACATTACAACGTGAAAATAACCAGTGAATAACAGGCAAGCAAATACAATCGCCATGGTAACGAATGTTCTTAGTGCTGCGTTAACTTTGGAGTGCTTGGTATCTTTAAATTTCTTGGAACTCTTGCTAACAAAATAAACCATCAAAATGTGGAAAAGTGTCAGCAAGAAAAAGAAACAAATTTCTGCCATCAACTGAAACAGGTTACTTTCGTTTGAAAGATTTTTTGTTGAAGAGAATAGGCTATGCAATCCAGTTAAAGAATATGCAAAAGTTGATATGACAAAGATCACGATAACAACATTTACTGAACGCTTATAAATCCGTTTAGAATGCCACTCTGGTTTAACAATTACAAAGTATCGATCGACCGATATAAACAATGTTACTCCCCATGAAAATAATGCAGGAAAGTACGTAAACACTGTTCGTATGGCATGAAATATACAATTTAAATCTGTCTTTGACGCCTCATACACAAATGCCATCATCCAGATGGGCAAAGACAGTACACCAACACCAATATCAGAAACGCTTAAGATGATCAAGTATCTGTTTACTCTTGTTAATCTCCTTTTAAGTTTCTTGATTAAGATGATGTTCAAAATTAGAATCAAAAGGATTTCTACACAGCATGTTCCTGTAAATAGAATACATACAGTGGGGAAAGTTCTTGGAAATTCTAAATTTTTTCTCCAACATTGCATATCATCATCTGTAAGATTTCCCACATTTGAGTATGACATATTTTGCGATAACATTGCATCTAAAATAGTTTTAAAAATAGTTTCTCAGCATTGTTTAAGGTCACAACTGCAACTAATAAATATTTAAAGGAGTAAGATCTGCTGATTCACAATTAATTAAAGCTTTCAAAATCGTCGTATTATCTGACAAAACAAAAGGACATAAAAGTCTTATTCAAAATAGGAAATTGATGATATCACAAAATAGTAAAGAAGCATAGAGAGTTTCCTTTGTGGTAAAAACATTTATGGTTTTTCTTTCTACATTCTTTTCGCAACTTTCGCTTGAGTGTTAATATTTTTGACAATTTATGTTTTTTTACTAGTAAAACCAAATAGGAAAGATTTCGAAAAGATAAGAATAAACCTTTTAAGGGAAAATTGGGGAAATCTCGATGTCTTGCAAGTATAAGCCCCGAGACTAGCATTTGAATATCAGACAAAACAAATGAAACATTACTAAAACGTTTGATAATAATTATTCTATTGATTTATGGCATTCGTTCCAAACTATCTGCAACTGTGAATTCAGTTTGTATTTATTTTCTTTTATTACTGTAATTGGTGGAAGCAATACGATACGATATTATTATAAAAATTGTGGTTGGAATGTACCATAGAAGAGTACAAAAACAAAAATTTTTGCACATTCTACAGATGAAAAAAAAACAAGACTTTATGTAAGTAACATTTGGTCTAAATGTTCGTGTATGATTGTCCGCTTTATAAAGGTACCATCGTATAGAAGGTCAATAAGAGGGTCTCCTATGGAATTTGTTATAAGTATATCAAAAACATTCGAATATCTATAATGCGAACATCCATTATTCGAACTCTGTCTAATTAGAATGCATTTCACGGTTCCTTCGTTTATTACTTCTATGTAAAAGAAAATCCGTAATTAGAATTTTTCATTAACGTTTTTCCCCGTCCCTTGGATAATTGATTTAGAGAGTTTAATTATTAAATTATTTAATTGATAAATAGAGGGGTCCGCTTTATGAGATGTTGCTTTTTCGGAGGTTTCTACTGTCTTTTATGGGTGTAAATGTACAAGTCAAACATTTTTGTCTTTCTTCAGATAAAATATTGTGCAATTGTGAATTCAGTCGCAATCAGCAAATAGCCTCTATTGCGTTCTTAGGACAGTGGTATCAAACATTTCTGGAATTACGAACGGAAAAACCCAAATGCTGTTATATACAATATGTCAATATTGTGATTATTCTATAGGTTAGTATATACAATACGATTTTTGTATCAAAGAACGTGCAGACCTATGTATATTCGTTAAGAACATGGAAGGGATAAAGAATGTAACTTTTGCATATTACTGATACCAATAGAAAAATATTTTTAGACAAATATTTTCTTTTTCTTTCATAATCTCTCATACCACGAAATGTTTCTGGAATAAGAATTCTGCTTTGGAGTAAGATCATTTTAGTACAAATTTTATAATGCAGGTCAATTGATTCATCTCATACATCATTGAAAAATTTCGGAATTCAAAATGGAGAGTTGGTGATATGTATTGATGCTAAGTATTGAAATAGATCAATATTGAATGATATAATAATAAAATCTCATTTGTTGTATGAAGCAATATTGTTTGGAAAAAATATTTAACTTTTGAAGTGAAAGTAAGGCTTAATTCTCCAAAAAGTAACATAAGTTGTGCTGAAAATTAACATTTCATTTCCAAAGAAAACTTTCAATTTAAAAATCCCTCTGACATGATGTAGGAAGATTAACCAAGATTAAAGTGGATGATATTTGTTTTTTTTATGGACAAAATAAATCTCATGCTATGCAGAGATTACAAATCAAAACACTCTAAGATTCAATTTAAAAAAACTTTTTCATCCTTTTCTTATTTTAAGCTTGAACTTCTTTTTAATAAAATGGCAGCATTAAGGAACGCGTTTGACATGGATATCGATAGACCTAAATAAATGCAAAACAATCTAGCTTCTTTTGATAATTTGACAATATCTGTGAAGATGAACATTGCCAAATGCACATATCCCGAAATTAAAAGACAAGCAAGTACTAAAGCCATAGTGATAAACATCCTTTTACTACCATCAAAATTTGTGTGTCTGTTATGTTTAAGTTTGTTTGTATTCTTTCTCACGAAATATACCATGTGAACGTCAGACACAGTTAAAATTAACAAAACACCAGCTTCAATTATAAGTTGGGTAGTAACAAATTCATTATTGTAATTTTTTGTTACAGAGAATACTCCATTAATTGCATTCAAGGAAAATAGGAGAGGAGAAAATAGGGCAACTCCAATGTAGCCTTTTTCAGCATATTTATAAACCATAGTTTGATGCCATGTTGGTTTGACTATCGCTAGGTATCGATCCACAGATACAAGCAACGTCATTGCCCATGAAAACACCAATGGAAAATATGCAAAAAACCATTGAACTGCTTTAAGTACGCAATGTAATTCAGTTTCTGACGATTCATACACATATCCCATTATTAAAAACGGTAAGGATATAATGCCAACACCAATATCAGAGACACTTAGAATGATCAAATATTTGTTTACTTTATGTTGCAAACTTTTCTTCAGCTTTTTGATCAATATAATGTTCAGTCCCAAAATCAGGAATGTTTCTATCGTGCATACACCAATGTACAGCATGGTGCTGAAATGCAACGCCTTTGGAGATTGTAGAGCTCTATTCCAGCATAGGTCATTTTCCTGGCCACTGACATTTATGGAAAGATTCAAACTACCATTTGAGTACTCCATGTTCTTGCAGTTCCCATATAATTGCCTATGGAATTTTGCACCTATATTGTGTTCGCACACAAATAGTTCAATTTAATCTAAAAAAATAAAATAATGTGTAATTTTGGAAATAGAAAGAGGATCGATCGATCATTCAAATATTTGGAATCAATCAGCTATGTAATAGGGGAAGAAAGATTCGATATTTTCCAGGCGGTTGTCATTGCAATCACTAGTTTCTGTTCTATTCTCTCATGCTAGAACTTCTTTTAATAGTATAGCAGGATTAAGGTAAGAATTTGTTGGGATTCTTATCAAAGATGAGTAACTGAGAAGAAAGCGCCTCACTTTTTCGGAAACACCACCAAATGACAAAAAGGCAGATATTACAACGTAAACTTAACCAGTGAATAACAGGCAAGCGAACACAATCGCCATGGTAACGAATGCTCTTACAGTTGTCTAAACTTTGATGTGTTTGGCATGTTTAAATTTCTTGGAAGTCTTACTAACAATGCAGACCATCAAAATGTGGAAAAGTGTCAGCAGGAAAAAGAAACTAATTTCCGTCATCAAAAGGAAAATGTTGATAATTCATTGCCAGAATGAACATCAATTACACTATTTAAACCAGATAAAGAATACAAAAACGCTATAATCATAGTGATGAAAATAGCAACATTTAATGAACGTTTATAAATCCGTTTACGATGCCACTTAACTATTACAAAGCAACCTTCAACAGATATGAATAATGTTACTGCCCACGACAATAATGCAGGAACGTAAGTAAAATCTGTCTGTATACCACGAAATATACAATGTAGTTCTGTTTTAGACGCTTCATATACAAATGCCGTCATCCAAATGAGCAAGCACAATACACCAACATCAGAAACACTTAAGATCAAGTATTTTTTTAATGTTTCTTGATTAAAACAATGTTCATCATTAAAATCAATACCATTTCTATAACGCACATCCCTATAAATAGTATGAAGATATTGGGAAAAGCTCTTAGAACTTTTGCCATTCTTTTCCAACATCTTACTCCATCATTGAAACCATTTGAAAAGTTACAATTGAGAATGGTATGTTTAACGAAAATCTTAAGCACTTTTAGAAGCGGTTTTGCAAGGCTGTTTATCACAACTATCACTAATAAATAATAAATAATCAAATGGAAAAGGATGTACCGGATTCACAATCAATTAAAGCCTTCATAATCAACTTATTATCTATAAGATAAAAAGGACATAATGTCTCATACAAATAGAAAATTGCTGATATCACGAATGATAGTGAGATGGGGTTTTATGTGGGAAAAATATGTTCTTCTCTCTATTGTTTTTACATTGAAAAGAACATCAAAACGTAAAGTAATACATTGGTGTGGGAATCTTAGCATTACCCTTTGCTGTCGTGGCATTTGTGTACAAATCATCCTAGACTGAACTACACTGTGTATTATATGCAATTCATTCATTCTTCATCTACTTTTCGTCGGCATATTCGTGGGGAAAAGCATTGCGTATATCTGTAGATGGCTACTTTGCAATAGTTAAACCAGAGTTTCGTTGTAAAATTATATATCAACGCTTGGTGAATTTCTTTATTTTCTTAGCATTCTTAGCGCCTGCTCCATTTTCATACTTTGCTATAAATTTTTTCTGGAAGAGACGATAACTTCGAATCCAAACTTGCAGTACAGCTGATAATTTGATCTAGCTGTTTACTAAGAAATTAACAGCCTATTTAACTTTATATCTTATGTCGTGGTCAAACTCATTCCTTAATGCTGCTTCATTTAGAGTCCTGAGTTCTGGCCTAAAGAAAAACAATTAGAATCGGACAAAATATAGTGAGTTTAAAAAGGAACTTTTAAGGTGGGTTGCAAATCACAAAATGCTTGACGTTGAACGAAGAGCACCATATTTGGAGTAAGCGATCTCAGCCAAATACCAAAGCACTCTTTATGGCTCATGACCAAGTTTATAACGCGATTCCTAAAACTATGAGGACACAATCTAAAATGTTATTCATGCGTTATTCGTAAATAGAAATGTGAAATTTAGATGATTGATAAGGAAAAAAATGATTGGAGTAGCAAATTGCAAGAGAGTAACTATGCTTATCTATACTGCTTAGTTTTTCTATAGTTCAATAATGTAGAAAAAGATTATTGAAATGGATATATCTTGCCAAAACCTGATATTCCGCGTCATTTCTTACAGAATTTCACGATATTGATATGATTATTAAAAGCTATTCCCATAATATAGTCAAAGTCAGTCGCACCCATTTCTTACGCAACTTAACGATCTCGATGTGACAATTTTCAGCTGCATCAACCATACTATAATCGAACTGTAAGCATACTATTATCGTTGCCCCGTATTTTTTAAGTAATGTTACAACCTCAATGTACCCTTTAGAATACGCGTTACATATATCATCATTGAACCTCATTAAACGAAAATCTTGAAGTAACTTGATATTTTCGATGTGAACACTTTCAGGATATATAAACAAATAGATAGAACTTTGTTTCATCTTCATTAAAGTACCAATCGAATAATCGATTTGGGTGCATTGCAACCGATCATATTTCTTGACAAAGGTCTCTGTGAAATCGAAGTTTTGAGTGATATCTCAATATTTCTCAATGGATTGATGAGAAACCTAGCCATTGCCTACACACTTTCACGATCTTGATGTGATACAATGCTGATGCATACATCACGGTTTCAGGTAATTTAGTCGCTCCATATTCTTTGCACAACTTCAAGATATCGATCTGCTCATCTCCACCTGCAGATGACATAGCAAAATTAAACTCTGTACCACCATGTTCCTTGCATGACTTTACGATGTCAATGCCACCATCTTCAGCATATATTATAGGATCATTAAACTCCATTGCACCGGGAAAATCTTGCAATTTGGCGAAGTCAATGTAGCTGCAAGAAGTTGCAGCAAGGAGATATCGCTTTTTATTGTCCATACCCAGATTGTAAAAAGAAGTAATAGACTCGCTATCATTTTGCAATCGAACAGCGAGAGCATTACGTGTTGCTAACACCAGTGCTTGTACAGTATTGTATACGTTTGAAATTGCTTTCCTCAAAAATCTAATACTTTATTATATACACTTTTTGGCCTTTCAAAATTTACCACTTTGAGATGCCCGAAGAGCGCAAAAAAGGCTGCATGACTCCGTTATACCCGCTACATTTTATAAATGTAAAAAGCATTAAGTAATAGTCATATGCTACGTTACCAAAAAAGTTATGATGTACCGACAGTATACTGATTTTATGTATTATAAGCAAAGTAAGATTTATAAACCAGTGCAAACATCAAATGTTTTCATCAAACTTCATACAATTTCTCATGCAGATAAGTTATTTTGAACATTTTGCTGTTTCATCCATTCAACTATTCAATTATTCAGCCAAAAATCTGAGACAATCCTTTGTAAGTTCACCAGTTGAAGCTTTCTCAACACGTTGAAGAAATCCGTTAGTGTTTGCAACGATTTTACATATGTCATCGTCCTAGAATAGTATAAACAATATATTATAGCTTGTCCAAGCAACGACGAGTACATTATGGAATGGAGGTAGTAAAGTTTCGAAAGCTTAAACAAGATGCCGGAAAATATTTAATTCCTGGGATTTTTAGTAAATTTGAATAAAATTTTTAAACGTCAACCTGATCGTTTTTTATATCAATATCTCTCATCATTGCGTACAGCTCCTCACCAGAAAGCACACCATTGTCATCCTGAAATCGAAATTGAATAGAAATGAAAGTGAAAATAATGAATAGGTTCAATTTGTATCTCACAAACGTATGTGCTCCTGGAAGGGTTTGCAGATGAACAAGCATGTATTATGAAGGTTATTGTTGTGGAAAAAAATATTTTGATGAGTAGAACCATTTCAATGGTTGATTACCATCATCACTATCTAGAGCGTTTTCCTATTTCATTTCCATTTTGCAACTTAACAAATTGAAACCTAGTTTCCTCCACTTGATAGCTTGCCTACCAAACTCAATTGCTACAATAGTTACTCTCTCATACAACGTAAGATAGTTTATATATATATATATTATTTTATACTGTTGAATTTGTAAACCACTTGATTAGGTAGAAACATTATTCCTGCTGAGACACACTGTTTAAATCGTGCCGACAAACGTGAATGTGATCAACAGGTGCTTCCATGATCTACTTACACCAAAGTTTTGACAATTTCAACGGCGAGCTTAGAGACAAATCATTGACAATGAGTTTCAAAACTCAAACACCTTAAGAAAGATCATACCGGATCATAATGAGCAAATATATCATCGATATTTTTATCTGTGAGCTGGGAAAGATCCTAAAAATAAAATAGAAGTGAATTTTGTTTCTATTTATATTTTTTAATTCTTTAACCTTTATATAAAACTAGTCACGTCTCAGATAAAACTAAATTCTATACGGAAATAAAAACTTCTTTTTGATTTTAAATTTGTTCCTAACCTCGAACTGCAACATATAGTTCTTCTCCACGGGCATCAAGCTGCAATAAAAAGGCGATTAATAGTTGAATTCCAACTTCCATCCTAGGCCTACTTATTCTTGCTTTTACAATTTTAGTCGGGTCTGGGATCGAGGTGGAGTTGAATTCTTAAAACCTACTGCAGTCAACATTCCTGTCAGTAGAAAATGTAAAACGGATGAGCTAAAAAATAGTTGAATGTCATTTTTAAATTTTAGGGCGATTTTCCGAAGCGATTAAAGCAATACATTTTTCAGCAAATGGCATTTAAGATTATTTACGTTAACATTTTATTTTTGGGCCTCGTACAAAACTCCCAAATGTTTCTATGTTGTCCTAGCAAGAGCATTGTCATACTTTCGGAACTGTGCAAATGTTATTGTCCCATCCGTCGTGCCAGATAACTGCATCTAAACAGTGAAAAATTCCGTGAGTCCGTGAACTATTAAGGGAAAAAACAAAAAATGATATAATCTTACCATTTCATCTGCGACCAGCTGAAGTACCTTTGGATTTGATTTTTGATCAATATTTGTTAATAAATCAAACACAAACGTCTAAATGGAAGAAATTCATAAAGAAAAAGAAAAAGGAGAATGGATGCATGAAACAAAGACACTGAAACTTAGAAGAATAGAGATATTTTAAAAAAGAATATTTGAAACAAAAGATAAAAATGAGAGTTACTGCCAGATCTTCTTTGTTAAGATATCCTTTCAAATCTTCGTCATACTGAAACCAAATCTAATCGAAACAGGTTAGATTGTGAATGAAACTCTGAAAGCCTTATTCCAACAAGCATCAAAAAAGTACTTAGTACCTATGTCAACAAACCAATGCCTGGACTAACGATTACATGAAATTATGTTGTCCTTGCAAAAGGACATGCAACAATGGCGTTGTGATTATTAGTATCGAATGTGACCACTGACCCGTGTTCCAGTCCTAGTCATGTCTCATCAGTGCATCAGCCCATGTGGAGCTATTTACTGAATGCGCTCTAAGGAAGTTTACATTCTTCAAGTAATCCAAGGCGGTTAGTAAAGTACTAGTTCACATTGGCTGACGCAAGAGTCAACCATTACGGTTGACAGGGCAAAAGACTCTTAACTCTCAGTAATTAAATTTCTAATGATACCTTGAATATCAAACATGGCATAATGATAGCACCATTATTGATGAAGTTATTCTTTTTAAACAAAGACGTTGAGTTCTCTGTTTTTTGAAAGTTAACTGTTGACGTTTTCCGTCATTGATAGCAGTTCTATATGAAGCTATCTACTTACTTATCGAGTTCATAACCTCGCAACTAAATGGCATTAAATAAGCAACAAAAGTCAACTTTTGACCACAGATATTTTTTTTATCAGATCACCTTGCTTGAAGTTATGTAGTTGATTTAATTTTATGTTAGAGTTTTTTTTTTACCTCGCTAAGATTTATGTACATTTAATATATAGCTTCTTATCAGGTTTCAATAGGTAACTGGTGACTGGAACAGGAGTGATAATGGTTGAGTTTGACACTGGTATTGCCGCACAACGAGGAGGAGTATAAGAACCCATCTGGTTTTAAGTGACGTTGATCACATTTTCAATCTAATACTATATAACAAACATGATATAGCAACCTTTGTATAATCTGTTGATGTGTACGAAGCTCTTCCACGGAAAAACTTTAAGTAGTTATCTTCAAGCATCGGTAGGGTTGTAAGCAACTTAAAATAAATATTTTGAAGTGAAAAAAAGGAAATAAAAAACAATAGTAATAACAACAAAAGTAACAACAAGGTATATACAAAGAGAGCCATGAGCCACACCTCTTTCATTGCTATCCAATATTCTCTTTTTTGTTCCATATAGAACGCGTAATCTCTTTGGAAGTTCTTCATCAAATGAAAATCAATATTCTATAGAGAAAACAGAGCTTCAATATAGTATGCCATTCCTGGAAAATGATGTTTTTGAAAAAAAATCCTTTTTATATACCTTTTTTTCCCCATCAATAAACAAGATATTAAGGAAACTGTGGATATCATCGATGCAGATATACCCTTTATCTAAATACATATCACATGCAATGATTGCTGATCATGAAACGCACATTTACTGTTAATGAACTGTAAATTGCTATGCATACTAAAAGTGTACTAGAGAGCTAAGACAAAAACTAGCTTATGATTACCAAAGCTACGCAAGTGTGATTGGTATAATTAACAGCTATTGATTTCCAATAGATGGTTCTATTCATAAAATGTGGTGATGAAAAATCGGATCTCCGAATTGGAAAATCGGTGATGCAAAATAATACAAAGCAGTGGGTGATATGTAATTGAAAAAATCTCCGCTAGAACAAAAACCATATATTCTTAAGGCCTGCCTATGTGGAATCTTATATATAATAGCGAGTGTGTGTCACACTTTTATTTTAGAGAGTGAAAAATTTTGTTGAATTTTAAGGTCAAAATCTTCTTAATCGTGGCCATATTTTTCGTTAGGCCATGTGCGTTTTTTTACGATTATTATATAGTAGCAAGTGTCGTGACGTCAGTTTTTTAATCTATCACGGGGATGGATTCATTGCAATGCATCCCTAATCGAACGCGAGGTTTTTGGGGAAATATCTCGAGAACCAATAGGGTAAACTGACGTTTTTTAGGGTCCGCGATACGGGTGATGGGGTGACACAAAATTTGGGCCTAAATTATATTTGGTATTGCGGCTATGACGTCATCAAAATCTTTAACCGACGATATCTCTGTAACGGTTGGTCGTAGCGAAACGATCCCATACACTTTTTTGATCAGTTTTTCGAGCTCTACAACATAGATACACTTTTCAGCTGCGATTCTATGATTTATTTTTTCGTCACGGGGTATGTACACGGAAATGGTGGATTTGACCTATTGTTTTCGAAGTTAAGTTTGGTAAAAAATTTAACCCGGGTTACTAGTCTATATACTAATCACGAGTGTGCATCCGCTTTTTTCACGCTTTCACTCTCTAAAATTTCGGGTCGTTTTTGCGGTCACTTATTCATAATGGAGTGTCAGACCACGGCGGTTAATATTTTTCTACAATTAGTATAGGGGAAAACATTGCATTGCATTTAATCGTTTCAAATGTTTTGATTATTCGCGAGATCAAGAAACAATAGAAAGTATTGCACGAAGATTTATTAACGTTTTTAGGGTAAGTACGCTTTAGAACTTTTTTGTTTGTTTGTTTTGTTTTTCTTATAATATTAATAGGGTTTCTGCGTTATTACTTTTCAAAGAAAGAAATGAATATCATGGTTTTTAATCATGACGCTCTGGGTTCGTAAAGAAAATCGCAATTGTTTTTAATTTACATTTTGACACTTTTACGACTTTCGCGTTTGGCTTTTATTTACATTGGGGTGTGGATTCCATGAACAGTTACAGCGATTTTAATCTTTTTGTTGTTTACCTGTACGCACAATTTATTTTTACTACAGCATATATCGTATCGTGAAAGATACAGCGCGTATTAGAATATAGATTTTGATGTGTTTCAGATTAAAAGGTTTTTCTGTTCATAACTCCACTGTTGAACTAAATATGCTTTAGCCGGAATACCTGGAGATTTTTAATTAAAAGAGTGAAGAGTGTTTTTTCTGTATTGACGTTAGATATTTTTAATCATGGGGAACCATTGCATTGCATCTTCAATTTATACAATTTATGTAAAAAGTGGATGCACAGCGCTAATTTTTATTTTTGATGATTTAAAACCTGTGTTCTACACGCTGTTCTACACAGGATACTACATTCTAAACATTCTACATTCCAAACAATTGAGGAACTTTATGATACTAAAATTCATTACACTAAGCCTTTCTCTCTGTTCAGCTCACATTGATTAAAACCTGTAAAAAATTTTTACTTGGGTTACTAGTCGCTTTCTATTTATGAAAGAGTGATAATAACAAGAAAAATGTAAAAATTGGTAAGTATATGACAAGAATATGCAAACATTCTATAGACTTGTGTGGAAATTCAGACGTAAACTTTTTATAAGGGTGAATGATATTGAGATATTTAATGAACTCTATCAAACTATTCTCTGCATGTTCTGAAAATAAGTAAAAACCTATCAATATATTATAATATATATCATAATTTGTTCATTTAAATTCTCTTTCGTTTCTACTCAAGTAGAAGTTCTTTCTGCACTCACACAAAACGCTTTTACTTTGTCCCTTGAATTATTTCCTTATCTGGTATCTTTTTCCTTTGCTGCCCGATATAATTGACTGGCAAGCCTAACCTTTGAATGAATAATCAAGTTAGCAGCTATGTTGACAGCCTTTTTTTATGTACAAATGGGAAAGGGACAGCGCGCCTAGCCAAGAGAGATTGGATAAAATAGAAATTTCTAGTTCAACGTGTTAAGAACAGAAGGCAGATTTATTGAAAACTTTATGAAATATTTGACAGGGTTATCTGTCAAAGTAGAGACAAAAATTCATCACTTCACGTGTAACTCACAAAAAACATTTTAACATCAGTAATCTGATATTTAGAATTTTATGAGTGAAAAAATTTAAGTGTTTCCTAATTTACATATACATTTATAAAAGTCGCTAAATAAGTCTGTGACTTTTTCATTTAGCATAAAAAGACATATGTTTACAAAAATCAACACACAAACATTATGTTGACACACACAAAAAAAAAATTCAAACGAATCGAAAGAAATATCGAAAAAGGTATCAGAACATTTTTCAAAAAAAAATTCATTAATGTCTTATATTCATTGCCCTTACTTTTTACGAAGTGGTGTGGCTAAGAAATATCATGTGTGCGTATTTACGTAAAACAGCCATTCACCTACCAGAGCATTGGAACTTTTTGTAAGCCTTCAGAAACTGTCTAGATGAAACAAACTTCGGACCTTTCCAAACTGGTAACGGAAATTCAAAGATTTGATAGATATCTTGTTCCTTAGCTTGCATTTTTAAAAAATGATGTACAAAGAAAGTAAACCGTCTTGACTTCAACGCAAATCTGGTATGTAGTAATTTTTAACTTCTTCCATAAATATTGGTAAGCTATGAAATATTGATAACTTCAAAACTGAATGAATATCTCCTTTCTTAAATATGAATTATTTTCTTCAATTCATTGCTAATAACAACTAATGTTATTTAGTTTGTTATGTAAATCTAATACATTTAATTTTGATTTATGTTATCTAAAAGGGCAAGGGAAAATGTTTAATAATTTAGAAATGTCAAATATTAATATTTTAATCACTTTAGAACAATCATATTGTAAATAAGACTGATGTTTATGCACTAAAATTGACATTTGTTATTGTTTTGCATTGATAAAATTTCACAAAAACACTACTTTATTATAGTTTAATTACATCCATGGTTTCTTTAATGTCCTTGCTCTTTAAGAATATCCATTTTATTTCTAATCTTCTTTTTAACTTCAGTTTGTGTGTTCAAGCCAGGTCGTAACAGTATAATGTACACTCGTTTGCCATAAAGACAAACACAAAGCACCAATGCTGCTAGCGAATACATAAACAACTGAACGCTTGTTTTTTGATAATGATACGCTTGGCTATAGTGAAGTGGATATTGGAGAAAGAAGCATAGCAAAGCAAGCAATGAAGAATACAGTATCTCCTTTGATTCATTAAAGTTTGTCGGTAGTGATCTACCTCGAAATCCTTGAACATTGCAAAACAACAACATGCAACCAATGTAAACAACCTGAACGTTCATATGGACATCAGTGTTGCAAAACTGTTGCCTTATCATTTCCTTTTCTAGTGTACTCTGGACTACAGATATGCTCTGGTACACAGACGAGACAATAAACAGCATACCATCGATACAGATTAATGTAGCAGTTGTTGTAATTTCTTTGAATCTCGAAAGATTCCTTTCCTTTCTTGATACAACATACGTCAAGTCAAAAAGCGATATAATCTTCTGTAGTTTTGAAATCAAAATTGAAACGATGAATGTGAAGCAGAAACCAAACACCAATGGTTTCATAAAGCATTTGTATTCATTCACTTCACCGATCATAAGAACAGGTAAGAGCGTGCTCAATCCAAGGAACGCTACCAACTGACACGTGGATGTTTTTATGCCTGACGATCGTACATAAGGTGTATTCCTTTTTATCCAAAACGCAATCAAGCAAAGCATAGAGAAGGCTAGCGTTAATAATGCTACTGACAAGGATATCAAGGACAAGGGATCATGAACGGACAGATGTCGGTTCTTGTAAGGGTCGTAGCAGAAGGAATGATCAAAACTCGCAACTAAGCTGTTATTGCATGGCACACATTGATCACCATGAAAACCTTGAATTCTTATAGTGTCAACTTTGCAAGTTTCACAAGTCCAAGCACTTTCATTCCACCATCTCATATGCGGCAATGACAAATAACCTGGTGTGGAATAGAAACCATCCGTACATTGTTTTTTGTTGCAAATAGATATGGGAAATGTCCGTGATGAATCACCCTCATTTAGAAAAGATTCAAAGTTTGTTCTTTCTTGATCGGAGATGTTTCCAGTTATGAAGTTATAGCGATGCATGCGACCATAAAAATTGTTGATTAATGGATCAAAGTGGTAAACCTTAATAGAATCTTTTGGAACAGTGATAACTTGCCATCTATACTGGTATATCTCTTCATGGTAATAGAAAAATATACCAATAGTTATGTCTAGCAATATCTTGTCCAGGATCGGCGTAATAAAGTTGTATAATAATTTTTCATTATTATTCAATATCTTTCCAATCAACACGGACTTGTTTCTAGAGTAACTGTCATTAGTTCTAAGCAGAATCGACCATTTATCCAGACTGGATATGTCATATAGAGCAGAGAGATCTTTGATTGCATATACATTATCATCTAAAATGGCAAAGGATCCCAAGGAATTATTCTTGTACATCTGCTTTGGTCGTTTTATCCAATCCATGTCGTCTAGTAAAAACTTTATATATTCTAGTAATACCCATGTTTTGTCTATGACGTTCTTTTCCTTCAGCATTTGAAGATAGATCTGCAAGTAGTCTTCATTACCTGCAAGTATTATCACATTCCTGTCTTTATCCATTTGCAACATTTCAATTGATTGTTCAGTCATTGTTATATTGTTGATGTTGACATTTGCTTTCACAACGCAATGGGTATATTGCAACAATTGCTGAAATAGTCTATCTATGGTATCACATGAAGAAGTGGCGTTGTATTGTAAACAAATCAATGTCAGTTGTTTCCATTGAATTAGTTTTGTCAAATCCATCATCGTTGATAAGAGTGTCTCGTGGTAAAATATGGGAACGTACCAAGGGAGATGTGATAGGAGTTCGCTAGAACCTCTTGATCTTGTATAGAGAACTGGAACATCAGATAAACTGAGGATGTCTCGCAACAATATCGTCATTCTCCATGGCATCGAAACCATTATGGCAACGACATTGGATGATAGGTTTTCCATTGTGCATAAAAATCCATATTTACGACAATAAAAGAGATTTTTTTGCACTTTCTGCGTTGTAAGCTTTATTCGAAATGTAGAATCTACCAGAAGAGATACTATGTGTTGCACCAGATAATCTGTATCGTTACACACATCAACAGATACAAGACCAAGTTGATTTCCAAACTTACGCGAAGCATCACTCAATGTGACATGATGAAGCAAATGGTGTCTGTTGACATTTTCTGACGATGCACAAATGGAAAAGAAACCAACCATGTAAAAACCTGATGGTTTGTCAATCCTAAGAACTCTTGAATCGTCACTATTGACCAATTGGTAATAAACAAACAACAAGGCCGTGAGTTGCCACATGGACAGTTGCCCTGCTTCCATCATTAGAAAAAACTGCAGCGAGCACTTTAAACGTTGAACGAAGAGAAGGATTGTGAAGAAAACAGTTTTATTTATATTTTATATAAGGAAAATATATATTCCCATAGTCTGTAAATAATTAGATCAGACAAATACACCTTTCATGAAATCGTATTTAAACCACGCGTTTTGGCCAATACTGTGTTCAATTTTGTTTTTGCAATGCCAGTTTGTTATTTTGACAGGTTTGACGTCATATGTATTATGTCAACTATTTACTTATGTAAATACATATGTACTTATTTATTTAAATGAATTAGATCTGAAGGATTGAATAATATTGACTATGCCAAAACATGTAATTTAAACACGATTCAGAAATTCGAATCCAACTAAACTGAAAATTTATTTCAAAACAGATTGTATAAAAGATCTATTTGGTACTTTACCGAATTCTATTTTGGAATTCCCAGTATGTTATTTCTATTTGGAAATAAAAATCAGCATAAATCTCACTGTTTCATTTCCTTTCTCATCTTAAGCGACTAGAACACAGGTGTTAAAAAATTTGTAAATAAATTTTTCCGATTTTGTCAGGATCTGTTTTCAAACTACAGGCAACATTCGTTGATCAAATGGATGATGTCAAATTGGAGAGCAGTTCCAGAAATGTCATTTCCTTAAGCCAGTTATGGGAAAGAAGTTTTTATTCAAAAAGAATTTTGAATATCTAGAAAACCTTTCCAGAAGAACAGGTACATCTGAAACGCACAGCAGTGTACCACCACAAACTGTTTCATATTATTGTTTTCCTGAATGTATGTTAAATCTATGCTCACAGTTGCACTTTTAAAGAGGAAATCAATTTCAAAAGACAGGTGCATGCTAAGCAACCGATACATGTCATCGTGTCTTGATTGTATATCTACATAGTTAGCTTCCCATAAAAAAGAAAGTACTACAGGATCTTGCTTTTAATTAAAAACAAGTTACAAGTACAGAGAATGATAAGCATGACTTCTCCAAATTAAATTTCCTTTTTATCTTTCGATGGAAGTGATAATGAATTTAATATTTCGTTTTAGGGGGCTGACTAATTAGGGTCAAGAAAATTTTGGGAACTTTATTGGACTATAATGGTTAAAACTGTAAAAAAAAATCTAAACCGACAAAATTATTGGGGGTGCTATAGAGACGGCTATAGCCACCTGCGGTCCCTGTTTTAATATTAACTCTTTATTCTCTTCAGTGGTGTTTGCCAACATATTGGTAAATATAAACGCTTTTGTCGAACTAGGTAAATGTGTAGTCTCGCTGGAAATGATTTTGAACCACGCGATGATGCCTTTTGCGTTATGCCTTTGGTTGACTTTCGTGGCCTCTCAAACAGTTTAGCATTTTTAAGAAGGTGTTTAGCGACCTTTCGAGGTCCAGTTTCTTAGGTTTGTGGTCCTTCAATGTTATGAATGAAACATCTTTAACAACCTTCATCTTCATCATCTGTACCTAGAACAACGTATGCTATTGTTTTTATTTCAGTATTGATCTTGTAATAGGCTGAAGTATTGTACATTTTCTACAAGCCCCCACAAAATATTTGGGAAAACCCTTTCCCCCTGATCTCAATGTTGTATGAAGTGCTGCTAGGCCCCCGAATACTTTTCTTCACCACATAAACATTCTGTTATCTTTCAACATAAGCAACATTGAATTTGGGGGCAGGGCTTATCAACTTGCAGGGACATTTTCCCTTTTAAAACCGATATTTTATGTTTTCCCAATATATTTCGTGGAGGGTTGTAGATTTGGGTCAGATTTTCCATTATACAATTTGTCTTTGAGGATTTTCATGTTTTATCAGCTGGTTTAAACGGTTTCTTTTAAATCGTCACGTGTCGTCTTTTGCAGTGGTTTGAAGCGGATGTTCTGTATCCAACTGTAGTTCGTTTTTGATTTTGTCAAATTCGTGGTGTTGCGGTGGTCATCGACTTGAAGCCATAACTAAATAGGCGTTCTTCGTTCTCAGAGAGTGCTAAGAATCCTTTGCTATGAGTCCACTGCTCTTAGACCTTTTCATACTTTTCACTCGAACCTCATACTTCCGAAATTTCTGTTCTTGTCTTTAAAGTTACCATTCCATTCAAATACGCCGAAATTACTACTTGATTATATCAAAACCGCTCATTCATTAGATCTAAAGCCCATTTATACATAATTATATATCTAATTTTTACCTAATTAGTTTTTCAAATTGTTCCGTTTTCTCGCCATTAGGTTATTATGTACGGCACTATCAAATGTATCAATGAATGACTTCTATTCCAGCTGAATGTTTTTAGTTCCTTTCGTGGTTTGAATATTACATATTTTTGCAGACTGGAATTTTGTTCAATCATGTTTCAAAATGTTTCGAAAGGCTTTTTCTAAAGTGCTATCTACAATCTTTCCAAATGAATTTCTGTAAACAGCAGCGCTTTTGTTTTTATTATTGAAATATCACTCACTAAACGAATGATACATACGTAAAAACTTACTCCAGTTTGTAAAGAAATAAGCAAAGTTTCTTGAATTAAGTTTCACACGTCAATAAGTAGAAATCTGGCTGGGTGGACCAATGCCTTGGAAGGTGGAACAATACAATAACAATAACAACAATTACATGTAACAACACTTTCTTCAGAAGATTGTCTAAAACTTTCACTAACTTGTGTAAAAACTGTATGCAGTCCCAGACCTCAGTCTAGCGGTTTTAGACTCAACGCCAACTCAGAATATAATAGTTATGTGGTAGCGGAGCACGTTCTTATGTATTCGCTGCTCTTTTTTATTTCTGCCGGCGGAACCTTAAACGAGCGAAAATCGTTAGTATCCTTTTATGGCATTTCTTGGGTGAAGAAGGTCAGAAACTGTTACTTCGACGTCACCGATGCAAGTTTTCATGGCACCAAAGTAAGCGATTTGATGTGATTGTTCATCTTGGACCTATTAGGCAAATTCTATGGCATCAAGACGAGTGCGTTATACCAGCATGAGAGACTGTGCTGTTTCCACAATATATCTGGTCTCGAAGTCGATAAGAAAAAATATCAATAAATTATTCAAGGATGCATTCGAATAGAAAAGAAACATCGACACAATCTCAACTGTTCCTACTTTTTAGATCACCAGATAAAAGTGTGTAACAATTGCCTTCCAAACACATGGAAAATTATATCCACTCACAAAATTCTATGCAATGAACACAGTGGATCAAGAAGCGATCAGATAAAAGTATTTTCAAAAGCATAACTGCTTCGATAACAGTGTTATTTACAAATGCCACGTCAAAGCGAACAGTAGGTCGCACATAAAAATTATTTCAGGCATGAAAAGCCTCACAATCAACTGGACGTTCAAAAAACAAAGTTGAATAATTCTGACCTCCAACCAAAAATAACTTGGAAAATCATCGACCACGTCCTTCGTCACGAAACAGCAGCAAATGTTAAAGTCATAAAGCTTATGTGACATCATATCATCACTTCCAAACTCTATTTGATAAACAAAAGATCCAGATCGCCAAGTGTCATGACGCAAGGAAGTCCCTTTTTAATAATTACAAAACTGTTCCACCGGACAGACTTCACTTCTTTATTGCGTATATCTATGTTTGTATTCTGTGTTCCGAAATTTCGTCATTCTTTAATTCTTTAGATTTTTACATACAATAGAGCGAGTACGTCGATAAAATATCAAACTTTTTGATTACAAAACTGTTCATCTTAGACGATTTTTTTAAATGGCTTTTAGTAATAACAGACAAAACATGTTTGAATTGATGAATAAAAAAGCGACGTACAAATGTTTGATAGGATAGCTTCAAAACATAGCTTCTTTTCTATCTGTTATCTTAACGGTTTTAAAAGTTAATCGCTTTTGAAATGTACTTTGCAGTGGATATGTTAATAAGCATTTTTGTTAATGGATTGACTATGCATTGATTTTTATGTAAAATGAAGCTTAGAATATAATCATTAGAAAAATCGATGGTCAGGAATCTGTAATTGCTATCTTCAAATCACTGTAAATAACTATTATGAATTGGTTGCAAATTGGCATTTGATTAAAGGTTAGTGTGCAATAAAAATGAAGCATTTTAAAATTGAATAAAAGCAAAGGGTTCTCTTAAAAGACTTTTAAAAAGGGGATTTTAGAAGGATGTTATGAAGAATAGCATTATAGAGTGCGACTTTTGCGTGTCTGTTGATTAAGACCTATGATAGAGATTTGCAACGTCTTCACCTACCGACTTTAACGAGATCAGCAAAAGTTTAGGTTTATAAAATTAAAATGTGCTTGATTATCGATGTTTTATAGGTTATTCTTAAGAGTTTTTAAATATACAGGTGCAACCTTATGTTATCCACAGTTAACAAAGAAGAGTAGTTAAAATCTTCCTCTGAGGTAAGATCCTTGTGTTATATTAGAAACATGAAAAGAAACTATAGCTACTGTCTACTTCCTGTTGTTGATATCAACAGTTTTCTGTCAGGAAAACTCCACGTGAGAGCCAGTCATTTGCTTACTTAGTTTGTTTGATATTTGAATATTTTTGAGCTGCTCCTTCCAGACTCACTTCTGATTGTTCTAGTGGGGGATTCACACTTCTCAAACACACTGCAACCCTCAGTTCTATATATCAGCTCATTATTATTGTCCTTAAGTGGAAAATGGACATCAAAAACAAAGATTTCGAATAAAAGATCATGATTCTGAATTGAAAAAAAATCCGTTATATCTTATGGTAAATGTCCGATAAAGCGGTGTACGTTTTAAGGGATGTCCACCTTCAAGTTTCACTGTAAACAAACACAGGATATTCTGGCAAGACTGGTTATACTTGGTTTCTGAATGCCAAATCGCTATAAGGATTTCCTTTGTATCTTTTACGTTAAAATGGTTGTCAAGGAAAATCTTAATGGATAAGTCTATTGTTTATTATCAGTTATCAGTTCAATATTACCTTAAAAACTGCGGAAGTTGACTCGAAATTATTCCTCAATCTGCAATGTCTTAACTCTGTCTGACGTCTCGGATTTTCATAAATGCTGAAACCTTGATGAAGACCAGACGATAAAGTGCAGAGCAAAAGTTTATCTCAATGATCTTGGTGTAACAGGGATCTGGTTTCAGGTTGAAGAACTTTAGTTGGTTTGATATTCATAAGAGGTATTATAAAGGCAAGCAAGATTAACCACGATAAACAGGGACATTGAAAATCTTATTCCGATAGGTGAACTTTCATTAGAGAACATTCAGTTTTCGTTAAGAGTATACCGTTGTACGCTTGAGTAGCCAGTCCTGCGGCATTTCGATACTCTGTTTCCGTTGTGCTCAGAGAGCAGCACATTAGTTTCCGTAAAGATAAAGACCGCAGGATGAAAAACAAACTAAGAGGAATGCACCACAAGTAGAAAGTCTCAGCTACTTACTTTAAATTCCCACTCTCAAAGTTTTAATACACAGAAACCACCCTAATTCCCGTTTCGTTTTTGATCTCGTGCTATCTTCTGAGTATAGCAATTTATATTTTTTCCACTGCATAGGCAACATTAGTCTCTTGAAGCATTAATTGGAAATACCATTCCTCATTTAACTCACCATTTAAAGTAGACGAGTATATAACCAAGTAGTGTAACTACTCTATTGATTCTGAAATAGATTTTTTCCTCCTTGATTGTCTGTTTTGAAACATGATTTCTAATCATTCATTTGCTTTAAAGCTTGTTGTTTGCTATATAGCTTATCAAGATTAAAGGTTTTATCAAAAGACTTAGAAAGAGGAATTAATTCAAGTTCCGCATATCTCAAGCTAAGCAAAGTTGATTCTTTAAAATATGTCAGTTTCCTTTGATTACATTCAAAAGATATTTGTTTTTATAAAACAAATCTCCGAGTTTCGATTAAGAACAAGGAAAAATTGGCATTATCCATAGTTCATAGATCCTTGTATGAACTGTGAAGGACATGATGGAAACATACTGGTATCTTTACAGCCACAGTAATTTATTTATTAATTTATTTATGACTATTTATACAAGATGTACACGTTTTTTTTATAAGCAACACGTTTATAAGCAACACTAGTAAATTTTCTCAAAAAGTTAAGCAACAGTACTACAATGATTTTACATAAATTAGCAACATGAAATTTTGAAATAATGCAGCACTAGCATAGCTACAGCACATTTCTTAAAATTACCACAGTAGGTGGTTACACTAGGTTGCAGTACTTTGTCCTACACTTTGTACTTAAATACTTAAGCTTACACAAAGATTTTCAAGACTGGAAACACATATATTTTCAATTAATTCTTAGCAACAAATAAAAAGAAACGTGTATAAAAACTTCAGCTTCTATACAAAGGTATTAGCTGTTATCGCTGTTTGTCCTATAATGTGGAGAGATGACTTTTATTTCGTAACTTTTATTCGTCGGTTATTTATATTAAACATTTTGTATTGTTGTGTCCCTGTTTTATACATGCGTACATGCGTAAGAGACACGTCTCAGGAAGCGGGTCGGTCTCAGAGAATGCCATCTCGATCATTTCTTGTAGGAAAGTCTCCGCTGAAAGAATAGAAGCATGATATGTTCTTTATCGCAGGCTAAAGTAAAATCTTATTACCACAAAAAAAAAAGAAGATCGAGATATTTCTTGGATTCATTTAACGTAAATCTTTTCTGAAGCCGATACTCAAATGCCTTGCCCAATCTTGGTGATCAAAATTCGTCTCATTCCCATACTTTCAATTGTTCTAATAATCTCGTGCCTCTTTTACTTTGTCATGTTAACTTAGCACTCGTATTCCCTAGTAGGATGGGTTTAAGAACAGTATAAGGGCATTTGCCCGACCGGAAATTTCCCCGACTATCAATAATATGAGGAGAGTTCGGGTTATTGATTATCGGGGAAGTGTTATTCGGAATATCTTCCTAGAATCATTATGATGAGTAAATAAAAAATGTAGATCTTGTGTTTCTGCAAAAACTAGAAAAAGTTCTATGATTTTAAATAGAATTAAACGTGTGCAGGATACAACACATAACCATCCGACACAATCTTATCGTTTGGATCGCGTATCTTTTTGAAGGTTTTAATATTAAGACATGATGAATAACATTCATTGCAGGCTTAAGAAACAAATATCATCATGGAGTTGTTGCAAGAACAGAACGTTGATAATTGGATTCGCCGGAATATTACCATAAAGACAGAAGATGGTCAGATGATACCAACAAATGCTGCAGGAACACTTGTATTCAAAGGTGTTCCCAAAACTACCAGGAGCATGGTAATAACTAAAAAATCTTTTTATTTTTTTGTATGTTTATAAATATCTAATACTGCACTGACGAGAGCTCGAACCTCCATAATTCCTATTCCCTTTCTTCAAATTTGAAATTCCCTTTAAATTGAATGTCTTTTCCCGCTACTGATTTCGGATAACAAAGAGCGTAGACTGTATATGTATTTGCGCAAAAAACGCCCTTATTTATGTATCTATTTCAATTCAAGCTCACCCTTCCCAAGCCTGAATTTCTAATTTTAAATTGCGCTAGGCACTTTGGGGACAAGGGGTTATATTCACAATCCAGCTGACATTCTTTTCAATTTCGGCTCTAAATTTCTAAGTAGACCATAACCCAGCTATATTGACCCCAGAACGTCCGAAGAGTTTACTGGGGAACGCTACCAGAGTAGTAACATCAGGGACGCAGTCGGTAGAAGTTGTGTTCCTACAGAGGGTGGAACTTGGCACTCCATCGGAACATGCTACCAATATGCCACTGCTGCTAATTGTGTATTTGTATATGCATTGCATTGTATTATTTATTGTGTTGTATTTGCATTTTAGTTTGTTCGCTTGACCAATCAAACGAGCCATCGTGTGGCACGTGAGCTCTTAACAGAAATCTGGGATGTAAAACATCCAAAGATATTGATTTCTATGGTCAGTGGAGCCACGGGACCACGATTACCCAGACCTATAGCCAAATGTTTTAAGAAGGGGCTCTTAAAGGTAAGCGAGATATGAACGACACCCACAAAAGAGAAGTAATTAAGTAATGCAACAACATACGAAGTATGGGAAAAGAGAATTATAAGAAACTATTAAGTAAAACAGGAATGCTTCTGATAGCAACTTATCTTGAATCTCTAAGATCAGAGGTGTCACAGATTGGCATTTCCAGACACAGGCCTTTATTACTTACTTTTATTTCCATCCTCGACCAAACAGATTTGATAATGAGAATCAGATTTTTTATCAGAAAGAAAAGAGAAGGTTAGTATTGCAGTTTAATGGCCATCTTGCCATATTTTCACTGAAGTACTGTTATGCATGAGGATCCTGCAAAGAAGGTCCTAGGGTTTTAAAGTCCCCATTTGGGCTACGGAAAATGAAATGACAGGAACCGTTCAACTAGAAAACTATCCTAGACATCATTCCTGCTCTCTTGCTGAGTGCTAAGCAGAGAGGAGTGATTCACACTATTATAGTCGCTGACATGACTCGGTCGGGGATTAAACCTGCGACCTTCCTAATAGGAAGCGAGCACTCTACCACAAGGCTACCAGTGGAAACCTTAATTGGAGTTTACTTTTGAACACTCCCTTATAATTGAACTTGATTCCCTAATTATTACAGTATTAGTCCCGATTGCTTTATGTGTTCCTGAGAGGTGCGCTTTGTTTTATGCATCCAGCCCACTTACAATAATGCTATTACTTTAAATAGGTGGCAAACACACCAGGTGCATGGGTCACAACGTGTGGATTACATGCTAGAATGACAAAATATGTTGGCTCAATCTTAAAAAGAACAAAAACCCCTTGCATTGGGATTTCCACCTGGAGTTCTGTGAAGAATAGGAAAGTATTGGAAGTCGATACTTCTGTAGGTGAAATGATTGGAGGAGACTTTCCATACGATGTAAGACATACAGCGGCTGGTAAAGAGACTTTCTTGGACCACAATCACAGTCATTTTCTATTAGTTGATGATTCTGGTCATAGAGCTCCACATCAACAATACAGAATTGATTTTGAACATCACTTAAGTTCAAAGGGTATGTTTCCTATCATATTGATTTTGTACTGTCATCACGATTTTTGGACCCACTTTAAATCAGTATATTTTTATATTTACAGCATTGAAAATGTTTTTTTAATCGAAAGGTTTCTCCTATACTTTTACTTATTTTGTTGTTTCTTATCGAGAACGGAGTATATTTTTCTAATTATTCTATCAATCAATCTGAAACTCACCGATCAAAACATTTGCAGGGTATGTACCGTCAGTTATTTTGATGGTAAATGGCGATGAAGCAGCACTGCAACACGTTTATAAATCACTGCAGAAGAAAAGACCTACTTCAGTAGTGCTCATAAAAGGTAGCATGGGATTTGCTGATGTATTAGCTTATGCTATTGAGGTTTCGTGTTCAGCAGAACATCTTCCTGAGCATGTTATCAAGAGGCAAATCGAAAAATGTGCGTCACCAAAAGAAAAAGACCACAAAATAAGTGAAAGTGAATGCCAAGAAATCTACGAAACCATTCTTAAATGTTTGAAGTACCGAAGCTATGTAAGTATATTTTGTGTAATCCTTTAGGTTATGTAGGTATATTTTGTGTAGTCCTTTAGGTTAAAAATCAAAAACATCTGTCTGTTTGATTTAATGGGTATCATTTACATTTGGTACAGGTCTTATGGAAAGTTAAGATCAGGTCTTGTCAATTCAAAGCAACTATGTTTAGCTTTCAGATATTAATAAAAATCTTAGTTAGGATCGTTTGAGAACATCATTTTTTACTAGACCATTTTATTCATTAGATCACCATATACGATTCTAGCAAAGAATTGGATTTTTCAGAGGTCGTTTTCTCAAAACTATTGCAAACGCGTGTGTGTGAATTAGAAGGTGAGATTTATTATGAAGCATTATTGTTATTTTTGTGAAACGTATAATGATCGATAAAACTAATATTGATGATCAAATGCGAATCGATCGTCCCTGTATTCCTTGAGACTCCTTTTACATTTTCATAGATGGAAGAATGCAAGGCAATGGAGAAGATAACACTTTTTAAAGGCTTGAGCATTTTAACAATTTGTATTTGACTTATAGGTTCTAAAAATGACTCTTTGTTCACCAATTTGAAATTGACGATATTGTGGGACCAGGCTTCACTAGTAGAAGAAATCTTAGATGAAGCAATTACTTATTTCACGGTAACTTTGACGTTTCTTCATCAGTAAAGGTTTGTTTTTATTCCAATCTGATCTTCTAAATCAAAGTCATCTAGAATATTCAATCCTCCTTATAATTATCTTACATTACAATGGCTTTGATTCGTAAGTAATCAAAAAATACGAATAGTCAAGATCTTCTAAGATCCTTTTAATATTAAAAGAGAATTCCTAAGTCACCATCTTGACACTAATTTTCATCCTAGCATAATTTTCGAACGATCTTCTCTGGAAACTAAAAAAAAGTTTTTTTCGGCCGTTTCTACTTATACACGTTTTACCACTATCAGTAATCCACTACTATTAAAAGTACCACTTCAACCTTCTGGGCACCTTAACAGTGGAGAATCAAAATGCTTTTTTGTTTTGTTTTGATTTTTTTTTCTTTTTCTTTTCAAACTATTTTTCACGATTTTCATATTCAGGAGCGACAGCTTCATGACGCAATGGTTATGTCTTTGGCATGGAATCGATACGAAATAGTTGAAGTTCTCACGCAGTTTGATATCAGTATGGATGGGTTAATCACAGTCGAGATTATGGAGGTTTTGTACGGTTGTGCTGCTGTTATGTCAAAATACTCTCCTTTAAATGAGTTACTGAAAACCTCAAGCTGTGTCCAACAGTCCCTGACACCAGATCACCGGGCAATGTTGGTTAGACTAGAAATGAAACATTTATCCAGCGTCCAAATTTATCGCAGAGATGACATCTGTACATTTTGCAGTAGCATGTGTGAAGACATATCAATTAGTCCCATGAAACTATTTGAGGTATATGGAATGTTTTTAATAATCACTTTGAAGTTATAAACCTCAACTAATCCCAAATTAAAACTTAGTCTCAAAACGTTCTTCATATGAATATTAGTCTTGGACTCAAGTCAATCTCCAACGCTGGTCAGATCTTAGTGTTTTGTAGACCTATATGTTCGTCTAGAAAAAGTACAACTCCAAAGACAAGATAACCAATCCGTACAAAGAGTTGTTTTATTGGGCCGTTTTGAATGATATGAAGGATATGGCGCTCTACCTATGGCAATTTACCGAAGACAGACTTGACAAAGCCTTAATAGTAACTCACATATCAAAACAATTGGCAAACGAATCAAAAATTTCAAACCTTCCTGATAGCTGCGTCTTATCACTACGCGATGCATCAACGTAAGACTTCTTTTTATTTTTACAATATCTATATATGTTTTTCATCATTTATATGTTATTTCTATTCTTCGTTAGCCTGTACAATGAGCTAGCCTGCGATCTTCTGAATCGTTGTTGGTCTGAAGACAGACGCAAAGCGCAACAATTGCTATTTCTCCCCTCCCACGAATTCATCTACCCACAAGGTGGAAAAGAGACCTCAGAGGAGTTCACATTGCTTTTTGCCGCTAAAAGCAACAACCAACTGTTTATATCTCATGATGCAGTGCAACGAGTACTTGACGACATTTGGACCGGCCCGTTAATGCGAACAGAATTCGACGTCATGACAATTTTAGCGGCGATAGTGTGGCCATTCAATATTTTGAAGTTACCATTCAACAAAAAAGAGAAAGGCAAGAATGTTAGCATGAGAGAGCTCTTCATTCTTATGCAGCATGAGAAATCTTCTAAAAGGTATGTTCTCAAAGTGTTTTGGAAGTGACAGAAGGATCAATTGCGACAATGGTGCTATAAATTACCTCTGTTTACATTTCTTGGCATCATTTTAATACAATTTATTTCAAGATAATGAAAATAAGTTAGCAGGGAATCCCCACGAAAGGGCCCATTAGACGTTTATTTCCTTTTGTTTGACATTTTGATATATTAAATTGAGTGGTGGTCATTTTGATATTTGACGGGAATCTATTTTTTATCTGCTGCTATACCTCTATACGTGAATACTTCTTGAACAACCTATCCTATACATCAATACAGAAATGCTTGTGTAACATTAACAGTAGAAATTTTCCAATACAATGTCAAAATTCAGCAGTTAAGTAAAAATTATTCAATGAGATGGTTTATGTATGACGTGATAGCTTTCAACGCTTTAAAGAATTGATATATACTGCAGAGTATACATGAAATGAACCGTGTTTTATGGACTTCAAACTTTCAAGTTTTATGTTTTTTTGTCGCTGATTTGCGCTGGTGTTCGTAAAAGATCTGCTTCTAGGCTTCCTGGACTTTCATATTTACCAGCAGCTGTGCTTGTAAAATACAATTTGTTTGTACAACTTTAATAAATTGTGTCATTGTAGAATTTTTCTTTAGATATGAACAGAGATTTGTAAGACAAATAACTTTTGTTGTGGAAACAAATTAGAAGTTGCATTTTGGAAGTCCATTTTGTAATAATATGGTGCATTTTATTTTGCACATTGCCTTTTTATTTTCAGCGAAGGTACTTCATTACATTTACCCGAACCAAGTTTTATGATCGCAAGCTCTGAAGGATCAAGGAGAAATACACGTTATGGCTCTCTCTCAGATACAGCTCCTGTCGAATCTGACGACATGGACAATACGGAAGAGTTTTCGAATTGGGAAAAAATTTACTATTTTCATTACAAAACCCCGATGATTCGATTTTTCAAGCATTGTGTAAGTGAATCTTTAGATAAGGTGTGGCAAAGTGCTTTTATTTGAATTAGAAGGAGGTCGTTTCCAAATCTAACGTCAAAATTTAGCAGTCTGCGGCGGTGCCACCCTTTGTCATTTACAAACTGTCTCTTATTGTACTAATTTGGCAGAGATTGTTTTCAAATATTTTCTTCCAGTATCAATGCAACCAAAAACTCGACGGCCTTGATTGACAAAAGAACCAAAGAGTCTCTGAATCTGCCAGTAAAACCTCTCGTGAAGAAACAAATCTAATGAACAATCTCAATCCGTCAAAAAGATTTTATAAGGTCAACATCTTGTAGTTCTGCTGATTTGGAACTGTTAGCTATATGAAACTAGAAGTGATTTTCACCTTTGACGGGTTATTCTAAAGTGACAATCAATGCATTTATTAGAAAATGGCATGCAAGATACAAACTATTGTAATTTATTTAGGAAACAAACCTTACTTATTTATTATTACTTTTTGTGAATTCCAGGAATGACAAAAGGTCAATGGTTATTTCTTTACTATTTTTCAGTTTTCATATCTTATCTTTGGCTTGTTGTTAGCTTATAATGCTATGCTTGACAGAAATCTTGATCGTGATCACATTGTGGAAAACATTTTATTTGTTTACGTCATTGCAATTCTGTTGGAAGAAATGAAAAAGGTACACAATCAATCGCGTTTTCATTACCATTACTTGAGCATCAATTTCATTTCACTTGATGAAATCAGATCAGATCAGTATGGATAGGAAAAGGTTTTAAATCCACTCATGCATAATGGCAATTCAAAAAAAAGGACTATCAAAAAAAATAAAAAAAACTTCATCTTTCTGAAAGTTAGGATTAAAATCTTATCAGTTAATTTCATTTTTTCATTAGCTCAAGTACTATTTGGCCAATTCTGTATGGATGAAGCTTTATCAATGGATAAGGGAGCCTTGGAACTTGCTGTTGTTTCTCGCGTCAATATTGTTTTTCATCGCGTTTGGAATGAACTTTAAGCATTCACTAAGACCATACTCCCATTTGCTATATGCAATCGATGCTGGTTTATGGATATTGCGATCGCTTCGACTTTTTTATGCGCACGAAATCATTGGACCGTATGTCTATATGATGTGGACAATGGTACGTGAATACCAATATTAGTATAGGAGTTAATAAGAATTTTCTACTTAAGTAAATCAAAAAGGCTTCAACAGTTCAAAAGTTGGGCATTGGAAGAATTGTGTCAATGGAAACTCTTCTTTAATAGGTCATTCAAATCACTCAAATAGAACCCACGTTTGAAGGGAAAAATTTCAAGTCAATGTGCATTGCTTGATAATTATATGTAATAGCGTCAAGCTTAGTTTACCTTTAAAGTCCGAGTCTTTATACTGTATAAAGCATTGATATTTGGAATGTACGATGGGTAGCCTTCGCGTTGTTTGTTTTAGTTTTGGCACATGATGAATTTCCTATCTATTCTGTTTGTGATCATGTTTGCTTATGGTGTGTCAAGCCAAGCAATCCTGCAGCCGCAAACCAACGTATGGATAATGTTGAAAGAGATAACCTTCCATCCATACTTCAGCATTATTGGTGTGGACTTCCTTGATAGAGACCCAAAAAATAGTAAGTTGTGTGATCAATCATGATTATGATTTGTTTGTTATCTTGATATTTCTTATGTGCTAATTTCAGACCCTTTTGTATTGTTCTAATGACGCGCTGGCGTATAACAGTCGTTGAACAAATCACACACCAAGCAATTGGTGCAGATAGATAAAATAAGAAATAATGGAGAGTGAACCAAACGTCAAAAAGGATTGTTAGGGAAAATTGTGCAAAAGTCGAGTAAAAACGGTCAGAAAATGATTCATCAGGAAAAATAAATCGGGTCTAAACATTGTCTTGAAAATATTATGAAGAGTGGCGTATTTTTCCAAAAATGTTTTTGAAGTTCAAATCAAGATGGCTTTATATGTAAATTTAACCGAAACCAAGTATCTAATCACCAATATAAACAATACTTAAAAACTGAAAAAAAAAGGGTACAGAGTCTTTGCTGTACATAGATATTAATTAAACCAGATTTTCTAATAATTTCTTATTCAAGATGCAACAACTCGATTTGGAACTCCAGTTCAGCATAGTTACAGTGAACCAATAGCATTGACGTTATTTGGAGTGTACAAGCTTGTTGAAGGAACCTTCATATTGAACTTACTGGTTGCTGTTTTCAAGTAAAGATTTTCTATTTATTTTCATATAACAATCCAAAGCGATGTGATAAAACGTCAACATATGTGACCGTCCATGGGATTTTGATAACAAACGATAAAACGTTATATGAATAACGTTTTATGGTTAAAAAGAACAAAAGAAATAACGATATTTATCGTTCTTCTGTAACGTTAATACGATACTCAAGTAACGTTATAACGTTATCACTGAAACGGTAATATCGTTTTTGTAACGTTATAATCTTTAATCAGTAACGTTATAACGTTTTATCGTTATAGTTATAACGATATCATTGTTTGCCAAATGAATTCGTCTCCTGTTTATTAGAAAACACATGACAGGCAACAGAACAGGAATTGCACTTTAAAATTATGCCATTTATGTTTCAAAGAATAAATAATCTAATGAGTTTATTACAATTGGTATCGTTTGCGAATAAATTCGTCTCTTGTTTAAAAACACTCGAGAGGAAACACCCAGAACATTGTGCTTTAAAACTAACCCGTTTATGTTTCATAGAAAAAATAATCTCCTGAATTTATTGCAGCTGGTAAAAATTAGAAAGTTTAGAAAAAACAGGGAAAATTTAATACGAGTACGATCAATCAAACATGTATTGCTTCGTTTTAAGGATTTCAACTAACATCAGTTTCTTTTGACTTGTTACTGATTACCTGGTTCTCATTTAGTTACAGGTAAAAGATATGTAAGTAACTTCATAAACTACTACAAATAGAAACCGTCCGCTATAATTCTATTTTAAGTTGTTCGACAGGATTGCTATTGCAATCCCTTGGGGAAAACGTTGTATTTTCAAGAAGACTAGCCGCCAAGGCGGCGTCGCTCGCCGCCCATGTCCACCTGCTCTGTATCACTGTATCAATAAACGTCAAATTTCCTTATAAACGGCTCGTACAACCAGAAGCAGATTCGAAGTCACAACCTCTGGTAAAACCAATCTTTTATCAGTGTAACAATACACTCAAAACGTATAGAGAGAAAACTTCAACTTTTTATTAACTTTTGTTTAAAAAAAGTTACGCGCTCTAACATGGGTGCTATCAAACGTAAGGGGAAAATGGATTCTCTTCTTAAAAAGATCACACGGGAGGAGAGAAGAAAAGGCACGTGCTAAATGAATCAAGTGAATAAAAAAAACGTTCGATCTGATATAAAATAAAATAGATTAAAAGAAATCGATTAAAGACAACTATTATGACAAAAGCAAAAAAAAAATTTTGTTTTATGATATTTTTTTTTACCTATAGGTTTTTAAACATTTTCATTACTCGAAAAAAAAGTTCACCCGTCTCAGACAGTCAGGCAAGGATACGTTAGGATACACTGGCAAACCGAGATGCTACCACGTTCTCCCACGGCTGCTTTTTGTCCAAAATGTTTTATCAGTTAGTTTCTTTGTATTTAGTTGATGTAGTGTTTTCAAAGCCAAGTCAACGTGGAATATAAAACTAACAATAATGATAAAAACAAAACGTTATTCCTATTAGTTCATCAGCCAAAAAAAGTCACGTTCGATTGGGGGTTGCAATGTATATTCTTCGAACTCACGTCGCACACAAAAAAAGAAATAATTTCGCTCACAACTCAATCTACCATTTTGCGTGACTTACAAACAAACAAACAAACAAACAGAGAATCGGCTATTAATATATAGATGTATTTTCACTCAGGGAAAGTTTTCAACTGAAATTTCCTTTGTGAAACTTTTTTAGACCGCAACGGCATAAATATTTTCGTTAAGATGAGGGCCGCATACATACTCTTTATGGGAAATTTCTTAAATATTTAAATTTGGCTTCATGCTACCCATGAGAAAAACATTAGGAAGATCTTTTGTTTGCATTGCATTGCATCTAAATTTTCAAAAACATTCGAATACATACTGACTGTTCATGTATGTAAACATTCGATATGAAATCTCTGATGTTTTGGCTGAAATCACGTTTTGGTTTTATCTTTTTTGTTTGATAGCATTGTAAATAAAAATATTTTTTAAGATAATACATCCTTCCCTGAAATTCAAAACACACCATCACAGTTACCCGAGAAAGAGTTAGAATTGTATAGGGAGGCAATTCCTGAAAAATAACCTACTGTATATTAAATTGACCGGAGTACGAATTAATTGTTTACTTCGGAAATGGAGAAGTCTTCCCCTTAGTTTATATCAAAGTGTTGTAAACTGAAAAATCTGAAAGAAATTCCACGATGATTACTTTCGCGAGAACTGCTAGAAAATGTATAACGTTTTATCGTTGTGTTGTAACGTTATATCGTTATCGTTACAGTAACGTTACTTTATAACAACGATATAACGTTATATCGTTATGCGTAACGATATAACGTTATAAAGTAACGTTATTACAAAAACGAATATCGTTATGTAACTATATAACGTTTTATCGTTTGTTATCAAAATCCCCTGGACGGTCACATATGAACAACACCCAATGATTTGCATATATGTTATGTATGTGTATGTACTATGCATATAACTATCATTATATTGTATATACAACTGTTTCAGCAACACAATAAATCAGGTCCATGAAAAATCAACACGGATATGGAAGTTTGCTCGATTCTCTCTCGTCATCGATTATGATCTCCGATCATCATTTGCACCACCGTTAAACATATTAGAAATACTGGTGAAAGTTTTAAGAAAGATTTATTTGATATGCTGCAAGTGTGTGAAAAGTAAAGAGAAACCGTTTAGTGAGTAAACTTTTGGTTTACATCTTGAGCCAACTTAATAGATAAAATATGGCGAAGAAAAGACAAAAAGTGTCAGATTGATCTAGCGCTTGTTCCGAACCACCACGGTAATGTTGACACATGCATTATGGCTAATTCTATCATATATGAGCTATTTTCCGTTTGAAAATGAATCAGATTCTCAAAACAAATTGTGAATGACTCTTCACTAACTATTGGATGTTTTTCGCAGATAATTATCTATATTTTTCTTTTATCTTTCTTAGAATCCAACTGGCTGGAAAGTCGAGAGAATTTAAAAGATTTTGAAGCTGGTTGCGTAGATTTGTTGATAAGAAAGCGATTTTCAGCGGACAGCAAGTTGAAAGATTTTCTATCGAAGTAAATGTATGTAATGTAATTAAATGTAATTAAATGAATTAAATGAATGTAATTAAAACGCTAGCATGTAAAACGTTCAAATTGTTTGGCACAAAGTTTTGTAACTTTTAACTCTTCTTATTTGCACAATTTTGCATACATACATTTATGTGTAACACTATTTAATTTTTTCAGCTAGTACTATTATTTTGTGTTTTAAAGGAACGTTAGCCTTCAATATAAGCTCATTCAGGTCACGGCAAAGCCGAGAACTGTTTAATTACGGCTGTGGTGGCGCGAGGCGAGGCGAAATTTTGGGAAAAAGTAGATTCCGACTGTATTTCTTACTATTATTACTTTTTTCTTCCAAATTCTCAAAATGTTTGGTCTGTAAATTATACGTACATTGTTTTCTTAAAATTCCGGCGTACTGCTACTGGCATTTGGATCGTTGAAAACAAGTGCGGACTCGAACAAATTGTGAATGTTATATAAAGTGAATTCGAAACAACTGTGTAATTATGGTACTCTACTGCAATTTCATCATGACTCATTAGACGTTTAAGCAAACATAATAATCATGTATTGAAGATCTCTTCTCACAAATCGACTCACAAAACACTGTTTTTTTGTACTATATAAAGTATAGCTATACAAGACTTCTAATATGAGTGCTTGCAGGAAAAAGCCAAACCTTATCTCACTTCCACAGTTTCCACCCTCACCCCCACTTTATTATCAACCCCCCCCCCCCCCCCCCCCCCCCCCCCCCATTTTATGTAATTTTGGGAAAATTCCCTGTGGTGCATTTTATACACATAAATATGGTTGTAAACCTCTTTTTAACATCTTATATATATGTCTATTCTTAGCTTAGTTATGTAATATGCGCCATTGTTTCTAGACGTTTTTTCTAACTAAAATTTAAGAAACATTTAAGAAACATTTCAGGCTAAAATCATGAAAATCTTAAGAAACATTGAGGCTGCCTGGGAAAACGTGTTTCTTAAAAAAAAAAACGTGTATCGCTACACATTGTAACAGTTTTTACACAGTATCAATATATATATATATATATATAATGTTGTTTTCTAAAGTAACACAGGGTCTATTCCATCAAGGCAATTTTGAACATTTTGGATCAACTGCTGGGAAGCAATGTACGTGTTGTGCACTTTTTTCTATTGGGTTTTCTTTAGCCAAAAATTTGGGAACATGGGATTCTACAGTGATGTTGATTTTGTTGTAGACAATGGGGATCTGATTTACAAAAAATTAAATACCGCATTCTCTCTAATTAGCGCCTGTCTCCAATGAGCCCCCCTCCCCCCCCCCCCTCTAATCAAAAATATTTTTATAAGCGCCCCTCTGCAATAAGAGTGATTTAACATTAACTCAGAAATTAACTATTATTAGAGAGAATACGGTATCGACAAATATTTAGTATTTACAGACCTTCCATCTGAAATTGAGATAATGAATCTCATCTTTACTGTGGAGTTTTTATATAGGTTTTACAGTTGTTTTATGCTTAAAGAAACTTTGAATCACTAGTTTATTTTACAGCTTTGACAAGATACAGTATGTTTTGTTATTTTTATTTTTCTGTTAATCCAGTATACATTGTTTATTCTTGCTTCATATTTTGTTTTGCTTTGTTGTTGTTTTATTTAAAGTTTATAAAGGTTTTTGTCCGTGCAGCTTCGCTTAGTTTTTTTTCTAATCATTTTGTTAAGTTATCTTCCGTTCAGCATTTAAGGAATATAAAAATTTAAAACTGAATTTTTTCTCTTTGTCTTCATATAGACATATATAGTTCATATATAGTTTTGGCGCAAAAAGATGCACCAAATTTACAGTGAGCTGTACCAAATATATAAATCTTTTCTTCGAAAAACATACAAATAGTCTAAAATTAGTGTAAATTTTGACCAAGAAGTCCGAATTGCGCCAAATTTAAAATAATCTTGGCTGCGCAAAATCAAACCTGCGCCAAATAAATCGAATTGACTGTGCACCAAAATTTCCTCATTTAGGTATTTTGCCAAACTCATATTTTCATTTGGGCAGTTTCTCTATTTGAGCCTTAAATTGATATTAATTTCACTTTAAAAACAGAATGTTTACTTTTAGCATTTTGCATGGAATTTTTACTCCATATTTTAAGGTTTTAATGCTACTAATTTTAGATAATATGTGTGGTTCCTTAGTATTTAATCCTAAATTTCAGATGTAAATATTTGCTGCTAGTTATTGTATCATACTTATATAACCATTTCATTTGTTTAGTTGTCTCTTGTCTGCTTATACCCCTGACAAACTTTTTGCATAAAAATTGACAAGTGTTGACATCTTTTGTCCAATTTTTGAAACTAATGACCTTTCATAACTACCGTTCTACTTAACTTTTTTGACTGAAGTTTTTATATTAAGCCTGCATAAAAAATTTTCAAATTCAAAAATTTTCGAACAGCAAAATACCAATACCGACAAATAAAAAAACCCATCAAAATACATGCTAATGTATAAAATTAGATCGTAGTCAAAATCGACATGGCGAGGAAGCGGTCGTGAGAGGGAGGAGGCGATCGTAGTGTCGTGGTGTCATAACGTCGAGAAGGCGACCGAGATGTCGAGGCCGCGGTCTCAGGTTCGGGGGTTTGAGGGCTTGGTTACACTGACCATACTACAAAAATGATACTTTCCAATAAATTACATTTGGCAAAATAATCCAGCGAAGAAGGAACTTGGTTGTATGCTAACAACAAAATAATTGAAAATTTAATGAAGAATTTTTTCAGTGAGTCAGTGCAGGTTTTTCCGCGTCGAAAAAAAAACAATAATGGCAGAAAAATCAAAACAAAGTTATGGTAAAAAGAAACACGTGGGGGTACTACTCCATGTAAAAATTTTGAGTCTTTTTTATTTTACTCATAGAACTAGATAAGTTTTTTTTCTTTGAAAACATTTGTATTTTTTTCTTACTACTGAAACTTTCTTGGACAGTTGTATACAAAGCAAATTCTGTGTGCTGTAATAATAGAGGAAACCTTATCCTTTCCCTTTTGATGAGGTAAGAAAAAAAAGGAGATCAGGAGAAATATTCCGTTATTTGATCTAGCAAGTGTTGCTCTGAATGATACAGTGACCTTTATATGGTTGTTTGTTTAGTTCTTGCAATATTTTGATATTATTGTATTTGTATAATCCATTTTCAATTTCATTTCCACAAGCTTTGGGTGAAGTCAAGTCAAGTGTTTTTACTTTACAATGTATTTGTTGTATGTATAACCTTTTTTAATTACGGATTATATGTATAGTGTTGCCCTGAAAAGACCGTAAAATATTTACAAGATGCTGTGGAAACGTTAGTGTGGCAAGGTATATGTTTAATTACCCATTGCGAGGGACTGGCCATGGCAGATTCATTGCTGGTAAAAGTTGTTATAACCAGCGAATAGAGCGACTCTGGAAAGACTTGTCCGTGGGGTGTGCAAGCATTTATCATTGTGTATTTGTCTCACGCATTAATAAATACCTTTAATTATTTTGGGAAGGTTGAGATAACCACCCTTTATCAACCGAAAAAAATAGAACTCCAATTCAAATGTGGTTTGAAGGTCAGCTTGCATATAATCCCATACAAGCAACTCATGACTCTGAAGGACAGTACAATGACTATGGTATATGCTGAAATTAACCTCTCACTATTGACATCAGAAGGTGCAGATGATGTTATACAGTTTTTACATGATAAAATCAATCCATTAGAACAGTTTTCTAATTTCGGAATAGAACTTCATGTTGATACTTTAACGAAAGTGTTCAATCATATAATCAGGTTTTGAATACAAGCTGATACATACAACATTTTGTCACCTTTTTGCAATAATTTTTGTATGTTGTAGTTCACTTGACTGTTCAAACTGAATTATTTGAAGATGCATGATGTCGATCTCATGAACAATAACTTACTTGACCTATTTCACGCTGCTCTCTTCCTTCTTTAGTGCCCTCTCCTAATTACCACACATCCAAAAAATTCCCATTAAATGGCTTTGTGTATGTACCAATGAAGAGGGTGTTAAATTTGAATTTGTTTATGTTTTAAACTTTAGATATTTGCTATCAGTAGCATTTTTGGTAGTGTTTCACTTGTTTTAAATGAAGTTGGTTCTATTTTTCTCAGCTGTGTCAATTTTTCTGAGATTCTAGTGAATTTTTCAGCCTTGGTACTCTAGAACTTCTCTTTTCAAATTTAATCAGAAGGCCTCAAAACTTCATGCTTACATTTAGCTACATGTTTTTTTGCTTCTCAGAAACACCATAATTTATAAACTGCATGTAAAAGACTCTTTGAATGTTTCAAGAACTCGTGTTTGATTTCCTTTTCATGCTTATATTTCCTAAAAAGTTGTTATTATATAAACTTTAATCTTTTCTTGAATCAACGTTTTTAAGAAAATAACAGGAAAAAACGGAAACTATGCTTCAATAGAAGTTACCGGGCTACCATAAAAGAAGTTTTCCGTGAAATTTTCCTAGTAGATATTGAGTGACAAAAAGCCTTCGAAAAGGCTTCTTTCTTGTAAAGGTTCTGTTAGAGATTATTTTGTATTATATGAAAGAAAGTACTGTCTCTGTTACATAACAGTGGTTATTGTATTTCCCAATATATCAGTAATTAAAATGAGGGCTGCTGTTGAAATACTTTTTTTTACTTACAATTAACAAAATACAAGTATTTCTCTGGGCAATTAACATTGTTCATCTGATATCCATCGCCCAACATTGTGATCGCCTCCTCGACATTTTGGTCGCCTCTCGACATTTTGGTCGCCTCCTCGACATTGCGATCGCCTCCTCGACATTATGACACCACGACACTACGATCGCCTCCTCGATATTACGATCGCCTCCTCCCTCTGCGCCTCAACATTACGACCGCTTCCTCGCCATGTCGATTTTGACTACGATCTAATTTTATACTAATGGTCTTATTTTGAAAGGTCGGCGTAATAATTTCAGAGACCTCTAACGCCCGCCCTAATTCCGCCACTCAAAAAATAACACCATTTAAGACCGGTGTAATAAGGATCGATAAGGTAAATACACCTTTCCCGTAATTGATTGCGCAATACTTTTTACCATACTCCGCCTCGTTTTCGCAAAGGTTGATATGGTAACAGAATGGCAATGAGCAATTAGTGTTATGATTGTGATAGTGTTAATGATTGAGCACGGGAGATTCGGTTGTCATGGTATAGCATATTGAAAACGAGGTAGAGCATGATAAAAATATTGCGCAATCAATTACGGGAAAAGTGTATTAAAGTTCTGAAACATTTGTAAGTTTCAAATACCGTATTCTCTCGGCGCTTATAAATTTTTTTTAGAAATTAGGGGGCGCTTATTAGAGAGGGGCGCTAATTGGAGAGGGGCGCTTACAAAAAAATTTTAAAATGGTCATGCTAGCTGTGAACGAGGCATTGCTTTTTATCATAAAAGAGTAAAAACAACTGTATTTTTCATGGCAACGAAATAAGATTTTGTACTTATAACTTAAATTTAGACATCACAAAAACATAGCCTTCCGTTTCTATTACAGAATATTCGTGTTTGGTTCAAAGTTCTAATTACCGTCCGGGCGCTTATAAATTTCTGAGTAATGTCTAGTCACTCTATAAGCGCCCGGGCGCTTATTGGAGAGGGGCGCTTATAAAAATATTTTTGACTAGAAGGGGGCGCTTATTAGAGAGGGGCACTTACTGGAGAGGGGCGCTAGTTAGAGAGAAAACGGTATGCAGATTTTACCTTTTGGGAATGCATAGTTCAACGAATTAAGAGTTGTCAATTTATATAAGCGTTCACCCTTCAAGATTGAACATTTTAAAGCATGACCCAGCATGGTTGGGGGGAGGTTTACCTAACCTACTTTTCCGCGAGTGAGAAGAAAAAGCATAAGCGTGTTTTTCGACGCAATTCCAACACATAAATTTGTTATAATATCACATTTTATTTTAAAATTTCAAATTAAAATATCTACAAATAACCCTTAGTTTTCACGCTCCTCGGCCTGTCTCAGATGTCTACAAACTCTAGAAATGTAGAGTAAAAGTATATAATACAGTTAAAATGAAAAAACATAGCAAAATAAAAAACACCTATTCTTCAGGCAATAAATAACAGTAAAGCTTTAAGTCGTGACCTGTTGCAGCCATGCGGCTTGTTATAAACTTCTTTTCTCCGTTACAGATTTGATAATTTTAATTTAAAAGCAGCAAATGTTTCAATAATACTGACTGTACACATCTTTCAGTTTTGTTAGAAAAATGCAACAAGCCGCATGGCTGCAACAGGTCACGACTTTAAGCTTTACTGTTATTTATTGCCTGAAGAATAGGTGTTTTTTATTTTGCTATGTTTTTTCATTTTAACTGTATTATATACTTTTACTCTACATTTCTAGAGTTTGTAGACATCTGAGACAGGCCGAGGAGCGTGAAAACTAAGGGTTATTTGTAGATATTTTAATTTGAAATTTTAAAATAAAATGTGATATAATAACAAATTTATGTGTTGGAATTGCGTCGAAAAATACGCTTATGCTTTTTCTTCTCACTCGCGGAAAATTAGGTTAGGTAAACCTCCCCCCAACCATGCTGGGTCATGCTTTAAAATGTTCAATCTTGAAGGGTGAACGCTTATATAAATTGACAACTCTTAATTCGTTGAACTATGCATTCCCAAAAGGTAAAATCTGCATACCGTTTTCTCTCTAACTAGCGCCCCTCTCTAATAAGCGCCCCCTTCTAGTCAAAAATATTTTTATAAGCGCCCCTCTCCAATAAGCGTCCGGGCGCTTATAGAGTGACTAGACATTACTCAGAAATTTATAAGCGCCCGGACGGTAATTAGAACTTTGAACCAAACACGAATATTCTGTTATAGAAACGGAAGGCTATGTTTTTGTGATGTCTAAATTTAAGTTATAAGTACAAAATCTTATTTCGTTGCCATGAAAAATACAGTTGTTTTTACTCTTTTATGGAAAAAAAGCAATGCCTCGTTCACAGCTAGCATGACCATTTTAAAATTTTTTTATAAGCGCCCCTCTCCAATTGGCGCCCCTCTCTAATAAGCGCCCCCCTAATTTCTAAAAAAAAATTATAAGCGCCCGGGCGCTTATTAGAGAGAATACGGTATTTTATTATTATTATTATTATTTACGAAATACAATTCGCAGGCTTCCAAAGCCTCTATGAATCGCTCATTGTTAGGTTAGGTCATACGTATCGTTGTTGCATCCAATGCTCGTCTAAATTACGCTTGAATTTGCCAATGCTCTTTGCATGGGCAACAGATTTTGGTAGTTCGTTCCATGTTTTTACAGCACGGTGGTAAAACGAGTTGGTTTCTACCCCACGAATCCCGTCTTTCGGCGTCTGTCTTTCAATTTGATTTTCATGCTTCCTACTCGGTCGTGTTGTACGTTTGAATTTGCTAGACAATATTTCGGCGTCGTAATTGTGGAAGTGCTTAAATAGCTCAATCATATCACCACAGGCTCGACGGTACTTCAGGGACGGAAGGTTCAAATTCCGGAGACGTGTTGCATAGTCAAGATAAGAGAACCCATCAATGAACTTTGTGGCGCGACGTTGAACGTTTTCTACAGTGTTGATATCTTTCAGCAAGTGTGGACTCCATACTGACTGCCCGTATTCGAGATGCGGTCTTACAAATGATGTGAAGAGTTTAACAAATAGATTGCCATCCAGAAAGCTAAAACTTCGCCGTATTAATCCCATCATTGCATTAGCCTTCTTTGTTTTCTCAGCCATATGCGCTTGAAAATTTAACTCACTGTCCAATAAAACTCCAAGATCTTTTTCTATGGACGTTGTTTCTAGTTTGTGACCATTTAGCGTGTAGGGGTAGGTACATTTAATGTTTCGAGGTTTACCAAGGTGGAGAACGTGGCACTTTTTGTTGTTAAATTGAAGGAGCCACTGTCTTGACCATTCTTCTAAGCAGTTGATATCATCTTGTAGTAGCTTCGCATCATCGTTTGAATTTACCTCTTTCATAAGCTTCGTGTCATCAGCGAATAAAAATATGTTGGATTTGACATTATCAGGTAGGTCATTGATATAAATGATAAAAAGTAAGGGACCGAGAACACTTCCTTGCGGTATTCCACTCAATACTTCTGCTGGCTCAGAATCAGTTCCATTAACTCTTACTACTTGTAGCCGATTTGAAAGAAACGCCTTTATCCATAGTAGCATGTTTCCATGAATGCCATACGCTTCGAGTTTTTTTAACAGTCTTTTATGCGGGACGGTATCAAACGCTTTGGCGAAATCAAAGTATATAGCATCAACGATTCCCCCTTTTCCAATAATTTCGGTACATTTATCTAAGTATAATAACAACTGAGTTGTTGTTGAGCGTCCTTTTATGAAACCATGTTGGTATTTCGACACAAGATTCAAGTTCCTCAGATGGCTAACAATGGAATTTTTTATCAAAGTTTCCATAATTTTGCAAACAATGGATGTTAAGCTTATCGGCCTGTAGTTTTCTGCAATATTTTTTGGTCCTTTTTTGTATATCGGGGAGACAATGGCTTTCTTCCAGTCGTGAGGTACGCGTCCTTCAGCAAGTGTCTTTCGGTAAAGAAGAGTGAGTGGGGATACGATGTAGTTTTTAAGTTCAATTAGCATCATTGGGTGTATTTCATCTGGTCCACAGGATTTGTTGGGGCTAAGTTTAAGAATAACCGACATGACATCTTCTTCGGAAATTTTGAGGTTAGATAATTTCTCTCGTGTTTGTTGTTCGAGTGTTGGAATTATTGTATCTTTTTCTTTCGTAAAGACGCTGACAAATTGTCGCTGCAGAATATTAGCTTTCTCTTTGTCTTCAAATTTGATGGACTTCTCGTCAGCAGCGTTGCTCAGAAGAGGTGCTACGCCAGTTTTCGTCTTGAGTTTGCTTCGTGTATACGCCCAGAACCTTTTAGGATTTTTCGTTGCTTCATCAGCAATGCCTTTTTCGAATGATCGCTTTTCTTTTCGGATTAATCCCCTAACTTTGTTCCGTTCTTTAGTGTACGCATTGCGGTTGGCTATGGTAATCACACCAAGATTATCTTTTTTTGACATCCATCGTCTAAACAGTGTACGCTTATTTTTTATTGATGTTCGGAGTGATTGAGATATGGGGATGCTGCCTTTTAGATTCCATTTTGCTGCACCTTTACTAACAGGTACAAAACGATTTCGCAGATCCATTAACTTTTCCTTGAGTGCGTTCCAAATTTCTTCTACTTTTTTGTTTTTGTTTTGGGCTACAAAGGTGTTACTCCAAGACGAGGTCTCAAGCTCTTCTCGCATAGAATCGTAATTTGCTTTGTGATAAACATGCCGCTTTCCATCTGTGGAGTAGTCTAAGTAACAGTGATAATTAAAAGAGATCACAGAGTGGTCACTTTTGCCAAGCGGTGCCTGATGATCTATGTTTGAAACTTGCATTAATTCGTCAGTTAGTATCAGGTCGATTAATGATGGATTGTCTGTTCCACGTTGTCGCGTGGCTTCTTTTACGTGTTGAAAAAGATAACAGTCACGTACAGTCTCGATAAAATTCGATTCCTTACTTTCTTCATTGCAGTTGGTAGTCATGTTCCGCCAGTTGATACGCCTGAAGTTATAGTCGCCAACAAAGCATTTATGAGTATACTTTTTCCTACCACATACAGTCTTGAGTAATTCATTCAATTTTTTGTTGTTCTCTTCAGCACCAGTGCGAGGGGTGGGACTGCGATACATGCAACCAAACAAGAGCAAATCTCCAGTGTGAAGCTTTATTTCTAGTAAACAGACTTCTTCGAATTTGTTTAGGCCTTTAATTTGAATCACTGAATTTGATATTGATGAGTGAGTGTAGATAGCAATACCGCGACCAATAGTTGAATCTGCTTCCAAATTAACGTGGTGGAATGTGTAATTGGGTATATCGTAGTCTTGGCCCATGCGCTCGCTTCCATTTTTCGGTTTCATTTCGCAGATTGCAATAATATGTGGCTTAGACTTTTGTACGCGATCTAAAAGTTCGACTTTCTTCGATGCTGTGAATTGATCTGCGTTGGTGTATAGAATGCGAAGAGAGTGGTGCTTATTGCTAAGATTTCTTCTCCGGTTAGATCTTGTTGGTAGCGTGTTTTGGTTTATGTCTTCCAAAGACATTTTCAGCGAGTTTACTTGATCAAGGAAGTCTTTAACACGAGATTTTTCTAAGTTAGTTAACGAGTCGAATCCATCAAGTTCTTGTGTATTTTCCGGCATTTCCTTGTAGGGTGTAGTCTGTGATTCTAGTCGACCACCGCAGAAAAAGACGTGGATGTACTGAAGAATATATTGGCTTTTATATGAAACGTATTTTCCAAGACGAAGATCACCTTTTTTAATAGTTTTGTGACAGATTATGCACTTTGCGGTACCCAACTTTGAGTGGTCGACATGGAATTTTTTTGTTGTGTTACATTTTTTTGTAAGGTCATCTTTGATTGAATACACTGTTTTATTTTTTGATTCTTTATTCGGGTTATTTTTTATAATTGAAAGGTCACTTTCTTTCGTATTTGCTGCTGAATGGGTTGACTCTTCAGGAACTTCATAAGACGGAGGCCGTTTTTTGGATTCCCTCTCACTTTCCAAATATGTTGGGATTCGCTTCCTTCTTCTTGGTTTTTCTCTTTCGCTTTCTCTCCCCACCGTTTAATTAAAGCTCTTTCTGCCAATGTGTAGTCGTCTGTTACACTAATTTTTCTGAATGCTTCATTTCCTTTCAAATTTGAAAGGTTATTCATTACTTTCGCTTTATCATCGTTACTTTCTAGGATGATCTTCAAAGGTCTTATTTTATCTGGTGATATCTGACCAAGTCGCATGACGTTCTTTATACCCACTGGTGATACGTGTATATTTACCAGTAGCTCATCAAAAACTTCTCTATCATGTTGCTTGTTGGTTTTTTCATCAACGCCTGGTGTTTCAGCAATTCCATGAATGATGATGTTACAGGACCTAAGCTTCTTTTGCTGATCTTCCGCTAACTCTTCATTTTTCGCATCAAGTATGATCTTTTGTATGTCGTTCTTCCTTTCGAATTTGCTGTTCTCACTTTGTTTAACCGCATTAGCGTATGAAAATATTTTGTCGTCAGGTTCAGGAGCATCGACATTTCGTTGCGGAATGATATCTTTCATAGTATTAATCAGGGATTGTTTGATGCTTTCTTCCATTCTCTCCAGTTTTTCGTTCATTTTGAATTCTAGATGTGATATAGGGTCGTAGTCTAAGTTGGGCTTGCTTTGATTCTCGCGCTGCAGAATATCGTGCGTCATACTTTCGTGCTGTGTTTTAAGCAGCATTTCGTTTTCTTGTTGGCCATCATTTTCCCCACGGTTTCCACCTGTCCATGATCTCAACTCACTCTCCAAGCTGTCAATCTTGTTCTTCAACTCAGCTTCTATTTTTTCGTTAGCCTTAATTAGCTCTTTGTTTTTCTCAATGGTGCCACTGAGGGCTGTGTTTCGTGCCTGTAGTTCAATGAGCAATGACTTTTGGTCATGCTTTTCCTTGTCGCTGTCGAAAGACAATCTCGCAACGGCTGCAGATAGTTCCTCAACTTCTAATGATTGGTTCAGACGATCGTTCATTTGTCCTTCTGCCATATGCAGCACGATTTCCTTATCGACGGGGGTGCAGCTTCCGCACCTGAATATATTGCCTTTTTTCTTTTTTTTACGGTGATTGATGATATTTTGTATTTCGTATGCGGGGAGCTTAGAGCACCGGTAGTGGACGAAGCGCTTACATTCGCAGCAGGTGAGTCTGAAGTCTTGATTTTCACTTTCATTGTTACATACCGTCCACGTGCATGTAGCTGATTCGTTGCTTTCACTTTCTTCCATTTGGTGTCGTAGAGTTTACAGGGAGATTCTTCTTCGCGTTCTGAGTTGTATTTCGGTGTTCTGTAGTGTTTATCGAATTCTCCACCTGTATGAGCGTAAGTTTTCAGTGTTTTTCTTATGTTTGATTTGCTTTTTTTTGTAGGATTTTAAAAGCTTGTTCACGGAGCTCTTGCAAACACGACCGCTCTATTTGACGTCAAATGGATGAATGGATGAATGCTTACAAATTACAAATGTTTCAGAACTTTAATACACCTTTCCCGTAATTGATTGCGCAATATTTTTATCATGCTCTACCTCGTTTTCAATATGCTATACCATGACAACCGAATCTCCCGTGCTCAATCATTAACACTATCACAATCATAACACTAATTGCTCATTACTGAAATGAGTCCCGTGCCATTCTGTTACCATATCAACCTTTGCGAAAACGAGGCGGAGTATGGTAAAAAGTATTGCGCAATCAATTACGGGAAAGGTGTATTTACCTTATCGATCCTTATTACACCGGCCTTAAATGGCATTATTTTTTGAGTGGCGGTATTAGGGCGGGCGTTAGAGGTCTCTGAAATTATTACGCCGACCTTTCAAAATAAGACCATTAGCATGTATTTTGATGGGTTTTTTTATTTGTCGGTATTGGTATTTTGCTGTTCGAAAATTTTTAAAAGCATGTATTTCATAAAAATTTAAGATGCATATATACATATAAATAATAACGACATTAGGTATGTACAACATTCTAGAGTAAATTAAAATCATGACAGCACGCTATCATGAACAATATCAAATTCCTCGACATTCTTGCCCGTATGTTTGGTAATGGAACGACTGCCTCTAACACACATAAGGGAGGAGCGCAGAATCAGGAACGAGAGCTTGCATTTGATGAAGGAGAGGACTTTTGCATAGCGGCATCCTGTTTTACTAGCAATTCTTTCTGCAAGGTGTTTGTGAAACATCGAACACTCTTTGGCCATACCCCTGAAAATTTTTTATGCAGGCTTAATATAAAAACTTCAGTCAAAAAAGTTAAGTAGAACGGTAGTTATGAAAGGTCATTAGTTTCAAAAATTGGACAAAAGATGTCAACACTCAGGGGTATAAGCAGACAAGAGACAACTAAACAAATGAAATGGTTATATAAGTATGATACAATAACTAGCAGCAAATATTTACATCTGAAATTTAGGATTAAATACTAAGGAACCACACATATTATCTAAAATTAGTAGCATTAACCTTAAAATATGGAGTAAAAATTCCATGCAAAATGCTAAAAGTAAACGACCCTTTCTAAACTTTTCATTCTATATTTTTAAAGTGAAATTAATTTCAATTTAAGGCTCAAATAGAGAAACTGCCCAAATGAAAATATGAGTTTGGCAAAATACCTAAATGAAGAAATTTTGGTTTGATTTTGCACAGCCAAGATTATTTTAAATTTGGCGCAAGTTGGACTTCTTGGTCAAAAATTACACTAATTTTAGACTATTTTTATGTTTTTCGAAGAAAAGATTTATATATTTGGTACAGCTCACTGTAAATTTGGTGCAATTTTTTGCGCCAAAACTTCTTCACTTAAGGTAATTACAAAATGATAAAGTTCAGAGTTAATAAACAAAACGTTTAATCAGCTCACTGTAAATTTGGTGCAGTTTTATTTTGGTGCATCTTTTTGCGCCAAAACTATATATGAACTATATATGTCTATATGAAGACAAAGAGAAAAAATTCAGTTTTAAATTTTTATATTCCTTAAATGCTGAACGGAAGATAACTTAACAAAATGATTAGAAAAAAAACTAAGCGAAGCTGCACGGACAAAAACCTTTATAAACTTTAAATAAAACAACAACAAAGCAAAACAAAATATGAAGCAAGAATAAACAATGTATATTGGATTAACAGAAAAATGAAAATAACAAAACATACTGTATCTTGTCAAAGCTGTAAAATAAACTAGTGATTCAAAGTTTCTTTAAGCATAAAACAACTGTAAAACCTATATAAAAACTCCACAGTAAAGATGAGATTCATTATCTCAATTTCAGATGGAAGGTCTGTAAATACTAAATATTTGTCGATACCGTATTCTCTCTAATAAACGCCTGGGCGCTTATAAAATATTTTTGGAAATTAGAAGGGCGCGTATTAGAGAGAGGCGCTAATTGGAGAGGGGCGCTTACAAAAAAATTTTGAAATAATCATGCTAGCTGTGAACGATGCATTTCTTTTTATCATAAAAGAATACTAACAACTGTATTTTTCATGGCAACGAAATAAGATTTTGTACTTATAACTTACATTTAGACATCACAAAAATATAGTCTTCCGTTTCTATTACCGTAATGCTTCGATTAAACGCCCCCTTCTTTTAAACGCCCCCCTCGAATAGACGCCCCCCTTTTTCAGGAGATTTTTAAATAAACGCCCCCCTCTATTAGACGCTCCCCTCGAATAGACGCCCCTCTCTTGAAAGAGGCGTTTATTAGAGACACACTAATTAAGGCATGTAGAACTACTACATTGCATTGTTTCAGCTTCAATGTTTTCATTTTGTATGAAAATATGGAAATTTGCGACCTTTCTTTCTAAATTTTAAACTAACAGTAGCAAACTTTGTCTTTCTTTTCAAAATTTCCTTTTCTAAAACTTCAGAATAACGTTTATTTTTCGTCGTAAAGATAAGTTTTGCAGGAACAACAAGTCCGATTTCCCGTTGACATTTGCCAGTTATTACTGCTTTTATCTTGTTCTCGAGATCTTGATTAATAAAATGAATGCATAAACTTGAAATTTCTATGGGGATGTGTCCAACGAGAAGATTTTTTTTGTACAAGCCAACAGCATATTTATCATACTCTCTTGCTTCTTCCTCTCGCTTATCTTGGGCAGCTTCAAGTATTTCTCCAATCGTAGCATCCAACACTTCTTTGTAGACATGATTATACAATTTATATTTACGAAAAAGAAGAGTTTCAAAAAAATTCAATAGAATTTATAAGAGAGGGGGGCTCATTGGAGACAGGCGCTAATTAGAGAGAATGCGGTATTTAATTTTTTGTAAATCAGATCCCCATTATCTACAACAAAATCAACATCACTGTAGAATCCCATGTTCCCAAATTTTTGGCTAAAGAAAACCCAATAGAAAAAAGTGCACAACACGTACATTGCTTCCCAGCAGTTGATCCAAAACGTTCAAAATTGCCTTGATGGAATAGACCCTGTGTTACTTTAGAAAATAACATTATATATATATATATATATATATTGATACTGTGTAAAAACTGTTACATGTGTAGTGATACACTTTTTTTTTTTAAGAAACACGTTTTCCCAATGTAATGTTTCTTACGTGTTTCTTAAGATTTTGCCATTTTGAGCCTCATGTTTCCTAAACTCGTGTTTCTTAAAAAAAAAACAACGTGTATTAGAAAGACAAAATAGCAAAAGTATTGTTAAAATAGTTTTAACACTCAAGGAACCTCTAGTATAGGTACTCCACGGAAAAAATTGTAAAATGGGGGGGCCATTATAAAACGCACCACAGAGGGAATTTTCCCAAAATTACATAAAATGGAGGGGGGGGGGGGGGGGGGGGGGGGGGGGGGGTTGATAATAAAGTGGGGGTGAGGGTGGAAACTGTGGAAGTGAGATAAGGTTTGGCTTTTTCCTGCAAGCACTCTTATTAGAGAAGTCTTTATATACTTTATATATATAGTACAAAAAAACAGTGTTTTGTGAGTCGATTTGTCGATTTGAGAAGAGATCTTCAATACATGATTATTATGTTTGCTTAAACGTCTAATGAGTTATGATGAAATTGCAGTAGAGTACCATAATTACAGTTGTTTCGAATTCACTTTGAGTCCGCACTTGTTTTCAACGATCCAAATGCCAGTAGCAGTACGCCGGAATTTTAAGAAAACAATGTACGTATAATTTACAGACCAAACATTTTGAGAATTTGGAAGAAAAAAGTAATAATAGTAAGAAATACAGTCGAGATCTACTTTTTCCCAAAATTTCGCCTCGCCTCGCGCCACCACAGCCGTAATTAAACAGTTCTCGGCTTTGCCGTGACCTGAAAAATTCGACTACATATTATCACAAAGTTCCTACTTTACTATTGGCACATTGGTTGTCAAGAATAAATGCAGTGGACCCTCCATAATTCGACTTTCCATTACTCGAATTCTTCATAAGTCGAACTGAATCATTGGGTCCCTTCAAGCTAAAACCTAGCAGTATCACTCTCTATAACTCGAACTCTCCATAATTCGAACGATTTTGTTTTCGAGTTAGAGAGAGTCTACTGTAAGTCTAATGTATCACTTCGCCGAATAAGTACTATGGTGTATTTAACAGCAAAATGAACTGCATGTACAAGTAAACCTGACACATAGATAAAAAATTTGGCCCTATCCCCGATCGAATTGAATTTAAGTAAAAGACAAAAGAACTTGATTTATTTCATTTTTTGAAATGCAAAATTGAAAACTCTAAAGGTCTTCCTGAAAAAATCTGAATTTTTTTGGAAAATATTTTGAGAAAACAACTTCAAAGATTGGATTGTACACCCATTTCATGGAATACTTTTGGTTAAGGCCTCCTTATTTCATCTCACTAGCCAAACTAATATGAAAGAAAGATGTTTTAATTACTTCCTCTTTTTGTGCACTTGAGTATTGGCAGGATCTGATTCATTTTTTCACTTTCAAGAATTTATGCAGGTCATATGCACAACATTGAAATCCAAATCATCACCTTTCAATTGGCCATTTTGTTTTATTGTTCATACACAGATTAAAATGAGGAACGTAATTCATGCCGCCCGTACTGTCAAAAATTGCATCTTTTGTTTTCTTCGAATTAAGGTCTTGATTTTCATGTTTCATGGAAAGAAGAATTTTCACAAAAACAATATATAGGTGTTTTACAAAAGCAATAAAATCACTGAAGAAGCGAATGGTACTCGGGAAAACCTTAAAAGAAGAATTGCTTTTGTGCAAAGCATCCAGAAAAAGGTGTCTCGTGTATAAAATACAAATATTGGCGCCGTAGTATAGTGGTTATCGCTCTCGTATTTCATGCGGGAGATCGGGGTTCAATTCCCCTTGGCGGCGATTCACCATGCGTGAGTGAATGTACCATATCGCCGGGTCGACCCATGCCATGTGAGGGAAATTGGGTAGATGATACATCGGGTGTTGCAGGAGGTCATCCTGAAGAGCACAAGCCCTTGATTGGGTTTGTGTCACTCATGAGAGTGTCAAATACTTCGGAGCCTCTAACCTAAGCCGTGGCCCCTCCTGGAAAGCAGATGCACAGTAGCAGCTGAGTGAGGCTAGCCACGTAAAACAATACCAAATAAATAAATAAAAACAAACAAAACAAAAAAATAACACCGCAAAAAAGGCTAAGAAAACGATACCTATATGAACTTAAAGGCAACAATGCTTTCTACAATCACTGACAGAAATTATGGTTTGTGCTGCCAGACATTGTGCAGTGCCCCCTCCCCCACAAATCAATGTTGGATGCAAAAAAACGGATGAAACAACATTGATTGTGTGTGAAAAGTGCGGAAAAGCACTCGAGAAGGACAACGTCATGTTCAGATTATACCTGTAAAACTACGGAAACCTGAAAGTTCGTTGCGTGACAGTTCGGATGTCTACACACGCAAACATTATATTCGCGAGCTTGCAACTTTTAAACTTATTCCACTTTTGGAGACTCCTTGTTTTCCCTTAATACGGCAATGCCACTTTTCAAGTTCATGTTCTCCTTAATGAACCCAACGCTGCTGGTCTATCAGCCTTTAGCCCTTTTGAATGTCGCATGGCACCTTTGTCCCATGATTTGGCTGGGATTACTTACGGAAATTTTTGAAATTACCTTGATTCCAGTGACAAGGCTGTCGATATTGAGTTGGAAAAAGAATATTTTTAGAAACCCTCCAACGATTTGTCTGAAGTTTGGTGTGACTTATGATTTAAACATACATTGCGTGCGGTCAGAAGGGGACCATAGGTTTGCGTACAGATGCGTACAGGGGAGAAAGGATCGTAAATTTCAGAAAAACAAGCGTACGTACCTTATGTACCTTAAGGGAATTAGTTTTCGCATGAACTTATTTTCATGGATTTTTTTTAGAAATTTCTCGGAAAATAAGAGCATTAATTTTGGGGGGTTTCGCGGGAACATTTTTTCGCGTTCAAATTCTTTTGGGAATATTAATTTTCGTAGATTGATGATTGTTTAAATAAAAATTTAGTTATATTAAGCGAAATAATGAAGAAAATGCGACGAGAATGAAAGTAAGCAAAAGAGCAATAAACTTTTGCTACTTTAAGTAGCTATCGTGTAAGAATTGATTTCAACAGAGAGTAATCACAACAACTAGCTTACAAATCATCTTCTAAAATGCTGAATAAGAAAATAGTCAAAGGATTGCATTGTGAACCGAAGAACGAAGTCATATTTGGATGTTTCTTGGAAAAAAATTACAAGCAGATATGTTGACACTGCCGATACAGGTGTGCCAACAATGAGGTAGAAATTTTAACACAACAAAAACACTTCTCATTTAGAATGAACCACCTTCTTAATGTAGAGACATACGAAAGCTATTTTCATCACGAAATAAGATAATCTTGCTGTTGAAATACAGTAAACTCTCTCTAATTCGATCATCGAAGGGACTGACAAAAACGTTCGATTTATGGAAAGTTCGAATTAGGGAGGTTCATTTACAAAGAAATGATCGGTGAAGGGACCATGAAATTCGTTCGAAATAGAGAAAGTTCGAATTATGGAGATTCGAATTATGGAGATTCGAATTATATAGATTCGACTGTACTACATTTTCATTTTCCCATTTCCAATTTCCACAAGTGTTCAGCTGACAAAAAAGTAAATGGATGTAAACATCCGGATGGAAATCATCCAAAAATCATATAAAAAAAATCTTAAAGTCGAAAAATTTAAACTCTGGAACAGTGTATAGGAAGTTTTGCCATTGTGTAACAGTAGAGTCGGATAAAAGAGCTGTCGAACTGATAAAAAAAAATATTGCCTATCTACGACTTATCATTTAAAAGGTGCCATGGATCAATAATTATACCGTTGACACACCCATTCCCCGATGTTTCGTGAATTCCATTGCCAAAGGAGCTGATAATGACTGCTAGAATTTGAGTCATCCCGTGATGGAGTATAGTCTTTAAAATACCAGAGCCTTATTTTCTTCTTTCCTACTCCTCCAAGTTATGAACAACTTCTTTCAATGTTTACACGAATTTGTTTCATTGTATGTGTTACGCTCTTACTGGAATGCTACAGTTCACTTGTATATTTTGAGTTTGTAAGAAAATTTGTACCACGTGATGACAACTTGCCTTTGCCTCTACAAGCCCTCACAAAATATTCGAGAAAATCCCCTTCCTCCTGATTGCATTCTTTTATGAAAAGCTGCTAGGCCCCCAGCTGCTTTTATAAAGGAAAGCTTTGGCCATAATTTCTGTCACTGATTGTAGTTTCCTTAATTTCCTTAATTTCTATTGGAGATGATCCATTATGGTAGCGGTAAGAAGACATTCTGTTTGTCGATGTTCGTCTGCTGTGGAAGTTGATTGCATAACGTTATGGCTGACAGGAGTTCCCGTTGATCTACTTCGATGCAGTTGAATTATTTTATTTTAACAATTTATCAGAAATGCAGAGAGTGTGCGAACTTTCTGAATTAACAATATTCAAATTTTGCTAATTTTAATCCAAAACAGTAACACTAGAAGGTCAAAGGTCTAACGAAAAACATTGAGTGAACGCTGATAAACGTTTGTATTTTATGAATTTCTCCTACCTCATCTGTATTTTAATTTAAGTTTTGGATGCTACTGAAAGACAGCTGTTTTCACCAAACATGCTGTGTTTTCTCACTTGTTATTAGAAAAAGCTGCCTTTGTAAAATTATTCCAAAAATTAAATAGCAATTAAAATTAAAATAGGATTTCCAGCTGCGTTCTTCATAATTGAAAATTTGTACAAAAAGCGTACTAGGAGTTTTGTACAATGCAATTAAATGTTGCAATGATATGCTTGTTAAAACATTTGTTCCTCTGGCGTCTTATAGTTTGACATTACGTATTAACTATTTAAATTTAAATTCATCATTGTTTGAAGACGTTTCAAAAGATAACAAATTCATTAGTTCAAAGATTGTATGCAATCACCATGCTATTCAAAAACCTCTCAAAAACATATTTCCATAAATGATAAGATGGAAGATCACAAATTTAGAAAGAACCTGGGTCTGTTACAAAAGTATTAGCATTTTGTCCATCCGACACGATAACTGTTTGCTTCAATATTTGTTAACTATCATCCTTGTAGAAATCATGTTTTGGAATTTTGTAAATTCTATTTTAGGATACTTTCGAAAAACGCTTGCTTGATATTGTAATATAAACGTGCTGCGTTTATATAGCCGTAAGTATCGATTTGTCCGCCCGACATAAAACAAGTATTTTTGTAACAGACCCACCTTCTTTGCAGAGAAATATTCTTTTAACTACTAAAATTTGCTCATCTTCAGCATTTGGACCATTGTTTAAAACTGGCAGTACCAAAAAAATAGCATTTTTTTTCTTTTGAAGGCAAGTCATGTGATACATCATTGGAAGCGCATTTTCATGCTGAATTGATTGCTAATTGATTGCTAATGCCCTCCCCACCCCCCTAAAGCCCCAAAATGCCTAGTCCTAATAGGGTTAAGTGATCTTAAGTGATCTAAGTCTAGTATTTTTACTGTATTTTTTCCCCGGGGCAGATGAATAGACTGATAGCCTTGTGGTGCGTGAGTGCTCTATTCCTGTTCACGAATTCATGCGTGGGTTCAATTTCCGGTGAAACCAGTGACTATAACAGTGTGAATCACTCCTCTCTGTTAACACTCAACAAGAGAGGAGTACTGGTGTCTAGGGTGATTTTCTAGTTGAGTGTTTCCTGTCAGTTCAACTTCCGTAACCTAAATGAAGGCTTTAAATGCTGTAGGATCTCTTTCGCAGGACCCTCACTGATAGGACCTTTAGGAACTGAGTAGGTCATCATAAATTGGAAAACGGAGCTGTTGTAAATGCTACAGGGAGCTTTTTTATGACTTTATTTAAGAAGAAGCTTTAATATTTATTCTCTAAACCAATTGAAATTTAAAACAAAAATTAAAACAAACTCTTGTGGGTGTGCATATGATTTTCTTGTATTTGGAAGTTAAGTCATTATACTATCACGAGACTGACTTGATCTGGAACTTCGTCCTCTTCGTAAGCCGGAACTTCTTTTTAATAATATTGCAGCATTTAGGAAAGAGTTTGACATCAACATTAAGTTTGCATAATAGTTTAAAGATAGATCGACTTTCTTTGAAAAATCATAAAATGTTCTCAAAGCGAATATTGCGACATGCGAGTATGCTGTAATTAACAGACAAGAGAGCACCATGGCCATGGTAACAAATGCCCTCAAAGTGGTGTTGAACTCTTTCTAACGAAACATACCATTAGAATATGAGAGAGAGTTAATGCAAAGATAAATGTTAATTCCCCTATCATATAAAGTGTGTTCAATCCACTTTCCAATAGTTCTGTTTTCAAAACAAGGTCAGAGAAGTTGAACGAAACATATGAAATGATGCCTCCCAAAACTAATAGTATAATAGCATTAAACAAGTGCTTATAAAACTTCTTTTGATGCCATTCCGGTTTCGCAATGGCAAAGTAACGATCAAATGATAATAGTAATGTCATTACCCATGAAAATACGGGCGGAAAGCCTGTAAAAAATGCATGAATTGCACTAACTACGCAATGGAATTCGCTTTCGGCCGATTCAAGTACAAATGCCATTATCCATATGGGCAAAGACAGTACACCAACACCAATGTCAGAGACACTCAATATGATCAAGTATCTGTTTGCTCTTGTTAATCTCCTTTTAAGCTTCTTGATTAAGATGATGTTAAATACCAGAATCAAAAGAATTTCAGTCATTCCTATTGCCATGAACAATATGGAGTCTTTGGTCAAAACTTTCGGAACTGGAATAGGTTTTTTCCAACATTCAATTCTATGGTAGCTAATGTTTGAAAAATTATTTCCAGCTAAAGTTGACATCATACACAAAATCTCTTTATAAAGGTAGGTATCTGAAATACGCCTTCGGAAAAATTTATGGAATATATCTCCAAAAGAAAAAGAATTCTAAAAGTTCTCAAAATATGCAAAATAAACAAAACTGAAAGGTGGTTCTGTAGTAAATCTATTTATTTCAAACAAAATAAAATATTCTATTCAAGCAAACATTAGATTTTATTATCTTTCAGTTTTTGTACATTTCATAACTGGGCGTATTCACCTACAAACTGGTAATTATATATCCCTCACTGAAAACTTTTCAGTGAATACAATTTTTGTATTCACATTGATAAAAGACGTATTTCAATGCTACTCAAATCATACGTCACAAAATTTATAACAATGGAAAAGGTCTGGGCACTATTGATAAAAAATGTTACGAAGAAGAATGTATTTTTAAATCTTTTTTAAAAATTCTGTTTTTTTCTTTTTAGCGTGCCAGGAATGCCTCCTTAATTATAATTGTATTTAAAGAATTTATATAATTATATATAATGTATGTAAAAAAAAAGAAGAAGAAAATTTTAAAGCATGCAGTAAAAAAAACAAGATGCCCTTGCAGGCATAAGGATTTCTGCAAAACCAGCTGAAGCATGAAACCCTAGAAATCTATGAAAGCATCAATGATACATACTATAGATCCAAAAAATATTAAAGCTCCTCTTTCCTGTTGAGCATTTTGAACACTTTACACACAAACGTTAACAAGATTTTATACTACTTTTATGGTTATGGAGAGACGATTGCTTAATGAATGAAACTTTAAGTATCAAAATGAAAGTAGTTTTTTCTTGAAAATAAACATATTATATACTGTAGATCAAAAATAGATAAGACAAAAATACTTTTAAAAAGTGTGAATAGGGCTTAACTAAAAACAACATAAGCTATTACATACAAAGAAAAGAAAGGTGCAAATCGTAACCATGGATACGCGATTTATATGACAGTTTTTTAAAAAAAGAATCTATGTAGAAGAACGAAAGAAAAAAAAACACAAACTTTTTCGAAAAAAATATAAGAAACAAATTAAAAAATTTATCGGAAATACTATGTTTTAAAGTTACTACGTATCTACCTAAGCTAGCTACGAAGCATTTAAAAATTTTACCTTTTAAAAGTTTAACTATGAGCCACTTTGATGAATTTCTGTATTTCTCAAGTTTGCCTCAAAGCTTTGCTTGGTCAGCCAGGATTATCTAGGATAAGCTAGGATAGGCTAGGAAGCTAGGGTAAGATAGGATCAGCTAACATCAGCTAGAGGCTTGCTGACAAACTTCACACAGACCTCACTTTTACTCCGATGTACCAAGATATAAGCCTACAATTAAGCAAATGGGAAGATAAAAAAGCACTAAGAGGAAAGCTTACCAAAAGATAGAAGTTTCAAATACCGATGATAGAAAAGAACGTTTTCGATTTCTGTATTACCGCAACTACAACCAGTCGCCAGAAGTTTCTCGTGGAAGAAACTTTGTGCTACGAAAAAATGGCTTTACGCATAGATGTAATGAATCCATGTAGGCGCACGCACGAAATTTCAAAAAACCGCTAGGATTGGACAGCAGAAAAAAAAAACAAGATGCCTGCCGGGCAGAAGTATTCCTGCAGATGACTGGAAGACTTTCTGGAGGCTTTTCAGAAAGAAATGAATGTTAGTTCACGCTTTAAAACGATATGCATAATGCAGAATGATGTTGGGGTATTTTACATTTTACCTTTTAACAACGATAACAATTAAACTTTGTTGTCTCATATAAAACTTCAGTCTCGTTTCAATTTAGAGAATTTTTAAAAAAGATTTTAATTCAAAGTTGTATTCCCTAAAGAATCTTCAAGAAGTAATTAAGTAATAAAAATTTTGTCGCGTCAAGAAAAGTCTGTGCTTAAGAAGTAATAACTTCGAATTCATTTAATTACATTCCCGAGAGCATCATAAAAGTTAAGAGACTTTGAAAAATTTTGCCGAAAATCAAGCTTAAAAAGGAACACCGTCAGTTTAAAAATCCATTAGAGAACACTCTTCCGTGGACGTTTCAAAATACTCCTTTTAAAACTATACAGTATGAAAATCTTTATGTTGTTTGTACCTGAACTTCATAATAAAAACTTTTACTTGGCCTTGCGAAATAATAAAAATATCTGTGTTTCCTTTTTATCGTCAGCTTGATAGTATACAAATTTTAGAATCATACAATAGTTTAAATTCGACTAGTCAATTAAAAAAGTGGTCATCTATTGATTAATAAAATGGGTATAAGCTGATGAGGAAGATGAGCTGCGCTTTAAGAATCCAGAGCTTTATGAAAACAGGATAGCTTACCTAGGAACATGAAATAGAAAACTGCATAACATTTAGAAAAAGACTAATAGAAACCTTACATATTTTTTTAAATCGATGTGAGCATACCGCTTTTGTAGTCGTTCATATCTGATTTGAAGCATCAAAAACTGCTTATTTATCACGAATAACTACAAAGAGTATTAGTTTCACGTAGATTATCAGTTTGGATCATAAATGTTCTTGATTCTTTTAAGTTTGACAGCCGTACTACAACCTCTTCTATATCCATATATTCAACAAAGAAACTTTCACAGATCTACGCATGCTTCTTCGCTTCCATTTTTAAAACAACTACGGAAAACGTGAGAACGTTGCATAAGACTCACATGAAACAACATTTCTACCTTGGCATCTGCGATTTAGCCATATGTTAATTATTCCTTTCACTAGAGCTTATATTTTACACTTTTAGAGTCTTTTCAAGCAAAGTACTTGTATACAATAAATGTAGTGTGTGTTTAGACTGTTAAATCATAAAAAGAATGTAAGTTGGGAACATTAATGATTTGAGTGGCTATTTCCCATCGACAAAAATCGGTCTAGGTTTGGACAGTGGAAAAACAAAAAAACAAGATGCCCTACCGGGCAGAAGTATTCCTGCAGATGACTGTAAGACTTTCTAGAAAGGTTTCAGAAAGAACTGATATTAGTTCACGCTTTAAAAAGATATGCAGAATGCAGAATGATGTTGCGGTATTTTACATTTTACCTTTTAACAACGATAACAATTAAACTTTGTTGTCTCATATAAAACTTCAGTTTTGCTTCAATTTAGAGATTTTTTAAAAAAGATTTTAATTCAAAGTTGTATTCCCTAAAGAATCTTCAAGAAGTAATTAAGTAATAAAAAGAAAAGTCTGTGCTTAAAAAGTAATAACTTCGAATTCATTTAATTACATTCCCGAGAGCATCATAAAAGTTAAG